>JANAVB010026097.1:0-18048 GCA_029216955.1 Iris pallida | reverse complement strand
GATATGACGAAGATATTATAAACTACAAGTGCACCTTTACAAGCTATTCCAACCTCTCTTTATATAGGGAGAGAGGTTGGGGGTTATGAAGAAACGAAGGGCCAAAGGTCATGTAGGTTACAAGAATATGAATGTGTAGAGACATATGAGTTACAACAGTATCAATATTATTGAATGGCCAATATGTATGAACATAAAATCCAATGCGATCCGAAGAAATAAACCAGGTTTTCTGGTTTTGGATCGAATCTCAAATGATAACATAACACTCGAGTTGCAAATTAGTAACTTAAATCTGATCCTGGTTTTGCTGACTTGGTACTGCACAAAATAATTTCAAAATTTAAGAGATCATATAATATATACATGCAGGCTGCCGGCTGCAGGCAGCTTCAAGATTTAAACTCAGCTATTTCTTTCTCCTTCCCATGCCAGAAAATAATCTGTGGCCAGGAGAAATCAGTGGATTTAACTGTGGGAGAGCTAACTAATTGTGCATAAATTAGATGGTGCGGACAAATGATGGATATTTCAATATATCAATCGGAAGTGCTTCCTATCTCGATCCTCGATTGCGAAAGTCCTACACCTAATGGCCCAATGCTAGTGAGAGAGCTCATGGATCCTCTTTCAAGAACATGGAACCTCCCCTTGATTCAGTCCCATTTTTCAAATATGGAGGCGATAGCTGTCACAAATATTAGCCTCGGTGAAGGGGATGGTGAAGACTGCCTTGTATGGACAAAGTCTAGAACTGGGAGTTCCTCTCCGAAGTCCCTCTATGAAGAGTTACGTAGGCAGGAGCCCGGAAGCTCCACAACCTCTAATCCACAACGCAGCTTAACCTGGTGCAATCTCTGGCGCATGAAAGACATCTCCCCTAGAATTCAAAACTTCATATGGCGCTTGCTTAATAAAGCTCTCCCCCTCAACTCCTCCCTAAACAAGCACATGCCGCACGTAAACAACCTATGCCCTTTCTGCCTCCTCCATGAGGAAAACGCTGATCACTTGTTCCTTCATTGAAGTCACAAAATCTGCATGGTTCTTAAGCGCCCTAGGCTTACGGATTGAAAGCTAAATGAACGTCTACATTCTTTGCGAAGAATGGCTGAAGGAACCCCAAGCAGAAGAAGCTATGCGCATGGGAGCAGCTCTCATATGGCCATCTGGAAGGCTAGGTGTGCATGCGTGTTCAAGAATGAGGCTCCGGTTATCTCCTCAATTGTACAACAAGAAAAGGGCATGTATGATGCTTACGCAGGAAACAACAAAGATTGGATGGAGAAAATCGAAGCTATACGCAAAGGGCCGGACAAAACAGTTTGGAATCCCCCACCCCAGGGTTTTGTCAAAATTAACGTAGACGGAGCGGTCATATCCTCTTCAATAGCAGCAGCTGCTGAGCTAGGAACTGTTGGCCCAATGATTGTATATGTTTTTGAATATGGTTAATTTGTTAAGTTTAACATTTCATTATCACTAATCTTCATACTATCACTATAGCATTTCTACTTATACTTGTACCTTTGTGTTTCACTTAACAAATGCCCTTAAAGGCTTTGAAAGAAAACGAGAAAAAGTGTACAAAAGTACTAGTATATCTGGAAGTATTACTATGGAAGTCTGATCTGGAGCGATCACTTTGTTCCTTGGACCACACGATGATGATGAGAACTACTTGGAGAAGAACAATTGGAAGAACTAAGTCACCAGAAAGGTATCGACACAATGACATTGATGGCACAGTCGAATGCTTTCCTGCTTTGCTTCACTCTGTTCTTGAGAAAAAGTTGAAAAAAAATGCTCTGGAAAATCACTTTGCTCTGAAAGTCTCTGGGCTCCCAAAAATATTCTCCCTCTTTCTTAAAAAAGAAGTATTTATAGATTTGTCTTCTGTGCGTAAAAAGCATCAATATGGGATCTTTACGCAGGCTATTAGGATAATTGTCACCCACGTTAGAAATTAGCCTCTACGCCTGTTGACACATGTCCCATAATCCAATAAAATAAGGAGAGCACCTACACACTTCTTCGAGAAGTGTGACATGAAGGCCACGTCAGAGAACCATGTTCCCACATAATTAGGACAATCTGTGCGTAAAAGAGGTTGTTTAAACATGTCCGAGCGTAAAATAGCTCAAAGTAAGCTTCCTGAGTAAAGTGGCTAAAAATAGCCTTGAGCGTAAAGGCTCAAATAAACTCTACGTGCGCAAAAAGAGTAGCTGAATAGCCTTGAGCGTAAAAACTCAAATAACTCTTATGCGAAAAGAGGAAGCTGTGCCTCAAGCGTAAAGCCGCTCATTGGCACGCTAAACAACAAACTCATTGGCTTCCGTGCATTTATTTTGTCAGAAAATCAATCTGTCAGAACAGAATCTTTATGCATTTAATGCAGCATGGACAGCTCATTCGCGTAGAAAGTTAAACTGTTCTCCGCGTAAAGTCTGAATATAAGGCTTGCGCAAAGTTTTGAGTTTGACTCAGTTTGATCCTTGCGTAAAGTCTTATTTGGAATTATCCTTGCGTAAATATCTCAATCTCCTTGACTTGGTTTTCGAATTTTATTTACGCTTCTACAAGACCCCCTTCAAAGTTTTCAAAATTTTCTAATATTTGAAATACTTTGAACAGAAGCGTAAATTTTGGAATATCCAACAGTCATCAGCGTAAACTTAGGGATACCCAACAGTCATCAGCATAAAGTCAGGGATACCCAACAGTCACTTAGAATTTGAATCAACCCGTAAGTTCTCTATAAATAGGGCTTCTGTTGATGAGATAGAACTTTACTCATCTTTTATTCCCTATTCTCTTCTTCACTTATCATCCAAACTTTTCGAGCGAAATGGCACCCAAGAGCAAAGCTGCCGCTTCGGCCAAGGGCAAGAAACTTGCCTCTTCATCGTCGGCAAGATCATCGGAGGACGTTCACGCCCCCGCAACACCACTGGAAAAGAACGTCGAGGAGACCCCAAAGACCAACCCCAACGTGGCTCCGGCCATGATAGGTAGAAACCCTATTTCGAGCAAGGATTTCGTTTGGAGAAGACGACTCAAGACCAAACGAAAAAATACGCTCACATTTATACATGCCAGCGTAAATTAAAATATCAGAAATACGCTCACGTTATACGTGCCAGCGTAAATAAACAGATTAAAAATATGCTCACGCTGTACGTGCCAGCGTAGAATCTTGAAATACGTCCACGTTATACATGCAAGCGTAAAAGCTCAAATATGCCCACGTTATACGTGCGAGCGTAAAATCTGAAAATACGTCCACGTTATACGTGCGAGCGTAAAATTGAAAAATATGCAAGTCAAAAGACTATATGTTTTCACATGTAAAAACTTTACTCTTTTGAACAGAAGCGTAGAACCAAAAATACGCTCACATTTATATGTACGAGCGTAACACTGAAAATACACAAGATTGTATTTTTCACACGTAAAACTTTATTCTTTTGAACAAAAAAAAGTACGCATAAAAATTTCACTCTCAGACTACGTAAAACTCTTGCATAAAACAAATTCTCTTAAAAACAGAGAACCTTTTACGCGCAAAACTCATGTATAGTCATTTGCGTAGAGTTTGATTTTGCATAGAGTTCATATTTAAATTTTTTACTAACTTGATTTTTTTTGTTGAACTTCTTTTGCAGTGGACTTGGGGGCCCATCCTCTCTCTGAGGTATTCGGCTCACCAGCTGGTATTGTGGGCTCAAACTACCTGGAAAATTTATCTCACGTCGAGTTTCCTCAAACCGACAAGCAGTATCCTCAGGAACGTCATCAATTGATAGCTGCTCAAGGAGATAGAATATTGTTGTCTCTGATGAACGAAGAACTGTTGACATCACTGGATGGCCAGCACTATCTGAAGCCTGCATTCATGTTCGGGGATGCGATTGACTTCAAATCCCAGACAAACCCCAAGAAGGAGTCTTGGGTATTCAAATTTGGGGAAAGGGCGATGTATCTTCCCACAATGCCAAGAGATTATCCCCTTTTCTCTTTTGTTCATGCTACTCATCCGAGACGAATGATCTGGAATCTGACTCCCAACAGTCATGGAAGACCGGGGAGAATCATATTCAAAAGAGATGAAAACCAGATGGGGTACCACTCAAGTACTCCCAGTGGTGGTGTCGTTCCTTTCTCCGACTTACTGCCTGGATTTACACCGAGCGAGGGCTCATCTCTGATCCAAACTGTGCAGATACCGATGTTCATAAACAAGTTTATGAACGCTTCAGTGCTATATCCTCAGGTCAACCCTAGGCTTCCAGGGTGGATGACCCCTCATAATAAGAACTGGGTTCAACTCAGTACTTGGGTCATGAAGAACTTCGAAACAGAGCTACGAGCCATTGGGCTGTTTGAAGCAGTAGCCTCCACCAGTCAAGGCATACCTATGAATAATAATCTATTCTTAGTTCTGATGGAGTTGTACATCAGCTCGACAGGAACTTTTGCAACCCCAGTAGGCGAAATGGGTTTTGCACTCCACGAGATGCAATTCATCTCTAAGCTACCAATGGGGGAGGTTCCTTATGAAGAGTACGTTCCCTCTAACCGGGAACTAGAAGAAATTAGCAAGAAAAACCCTCGCTTAGTCGAGGTATATCAAGAGCTGATGTGCCACTATTTGATCTGCACTACTATATATGAGAGTGGGTCAAATTTGGCATATATCAATAAGTGGACAACATATCTATTCTATCATAAGAATAGGATATCCAAGGAGAGATTCCAAGATAACAAGGCTCAATCCATCAACCCTTGTTCAATAATTCCTTCGGATTTGATAAACAATTGGATGATCACATATAAGTTCCCGGATAAGTATTTGACTACCAAAGTTGGAGAATTCTCTGCGGGGACCGAAACACTGAGCTTTTTGAAGCATGGCAGTCGAAAGCTCTCAAATGAAGCCTTGCTGGCGGACTTTCTTTTCATGTGGCTGCGAAGATGGGTCGTACCAGGGACTGGCACAGTCGACAGAATCCATCGAAATGTACTATGGCCAGCAGTACGTTTGGTATTCAAAGTCAGACTCAGCCTATTACCAGCAATGGTATGTCGGATAAATGCGGGTCTACGAGCATTTGGTGAAGAGCTGATCAATAATGCTCCTTACCGTAAAGATTTCCCTAGGGTGGAGATGCCCTACACTTATTTAATGGGCTAGTTACTGCATCACAACTGCAGTTTATTGCCACCAGGCCCTGAAAATGATGCGGAGGTCTTCCTCCAGAAGTTCAGTAAAGGCACGTGGAATGCGACTTCAATGGCAGATACCCGGGCAGTACTGAACTTCTCTTATGGGTGAAATTTTTTCTGCACAAGACCACCAGTTCCAGCCGACTGCTTCGGTGTACAATTTGACGACGTGGGTCGAGAGAGGATGGAGATACCTGTACCTATCTTTAATTGGCTGATATGCATCAGACCATCACATATGATGTATAGGATTGAAGACAGCTGCATCTTCGAACCGTATCTGCCCAGTCGATTCGCTCGTCAGTTCGGGTATGACCAACTCCACGTTGGTAATCCCTCCACCACTTTCAACAATCATGGAAAGTTAATTGATGGAGCGAGGGCATGGCGGTATTTCAGCGCCGGATGCACTGGCGCCAAATTTCATGTGTCAACTGCCACAAGTATAACTGAGCTACGAATGCTTCATTCGTATGCTCATTTTTATGCCTCCATTCGTTCTTTCGCCAAAGACTACAGCATGAAAGGAAGTCTTCAGTAGAAAAAGGAAGGAGATGCCGAAGAACCTGTTATGGTGCCTTCGGACATACCTGATGATGCTACTCCAGATGACTATCTGGAAGCAATCCCTATGGGAGTTGGGAAAATAGCTGCAGGATCCATTACTATTACTACAACCCGGAAGCGAAAATCAGATACAGCTGTTACTCTCCGGGAGAAGAAGAAGAAGGTCACTGTTAAAGGGCCTTCCAGACAGAGAGCCGCTACTCCAGAAAGCGAAACTCCTGTTGAGGAGCCTCTAAACATTACATCTTCTTCAGCTCAACCTGGAGAAGGGTCTTCAGCATCCCAACCAGCAGCAGCAACAAAAGTTATAGGGGTCCTATCTCCTGGATGTCTCAGCACTTTGTTGCATTTAACTTCGCCACAAAAGGCGCAAGCTGTCGAAGACACCGCCACGACTCATACTAATGATCTGGAACCCATCACCTCGGATGAGCCGGCTCTTGAATTAGAAGATGATGACTGGGATATGGATTATGACGCACTCTTATCGCATCCTGCACCTACTCCAGGTACAAAATTTACAAAATATGTATTATGATTTTGTATATTGACTATTTTGCTTAATCTTTGTAGGTATCATTACTGTGGCAAGGCCCGTTGCTCCTCCTCCTCTTCAAAAGATTATTCATGAAGAGGAAATAGAATCTGAAGAAGGGAGTTCTTCTTCAAAAGAAGATTCTGCTTCTAAGGAAGGTTCTCTATCAATGGAGATACAATAAGAGCCTATAGTAGAGGCGTATCAAGAATTGGCTTCTCTTGCTGAAGAAAGAGAAGAAGTGCCAATTACAGGAGAAGTGCCAGCAGTGCTCCAAGAATCAATTGCTGCTCAAGAACAGATTGCTGAGGCCGTAGATGTAGCGGCAACATCAATTACTGCTGCCAGTCCAAATCAAGTTCTTGAGACAATCGTGTTCGAGTCTGAATCGAACATAGGAGGCAGCACCTCCATAATATCATCTCCTACCACCGAAACTCATCCTCCAGAGGTAGCAGAAAAAGTTGCTGAAGATACAAATCAATTAGCTATGGTAACGATAACAGATATATCGTTAACTCAGTTTGTTACCACAGCAACGACAGCACCTGCCTCCAGTTTTCAAGAGAAGAGATTGGCAGATATTACCGATACCCCAAGCTCCAACGCTGATATGAATCTTTTGGTAGAGATTCAAACTGAAATTTTTTACAAAATTTTGGCAGCGATGATCAAAATGGTCTTGAAGAAAGGCCTCAGTTATGAGAGCTTAAAAAGTGCTATTGCTACTACCATAGACAACATAGCAATGTTCAATGATACTGAGAGGGCAGCAGCTCTGTAGAAAATAGTCCAGGGACTTGAACAACCCATCAAGGAATATCTAAGGTTGTCAAGTGGGACTATAGAAAGCCTCGTCCAATCCGAGTATGATGCTCTCACCAATGAGTATACAACTCGAGAAACCATCTTCAAAGAATCTCTTCAAGATTATAGTAATAAGGTGGATATGGAGAAATAAACCTTTATTGGAGCAGCATCAGCAAGCCTACGACTCCATGAATATCAAAATTCATCAACAAAATGATAGAATTCGTGAAGTCGAGGCTGAGCTGGCTCGATTAAAGGAGGAGCAGAACTAGATGACAGCAGATAGGGATAATATTTGAGGCAAAGTTCTATTTTGGAAGAACAGATCTTTGGTTCTGAATCAAACATCAAAACCCTTGAAGAAGCCAAAGACCAAATGATAGCTTCTTTTGCTGAACTCTCCCACCTCTGCACTGCCGAAGCTCGAAGAACCATAGCATACACAACTGTAATGGGCTCTCATGAAAAACGTCTGGCAGAGTTGCAGAAGATGATTGAAGATCGGTCTGCTCCACCTTAGAAATTTTTGTACTCAATAAAGAATTTTTTTTATCTTCTGTCATTTCTTTTATTTTGCTGATGTACTATTTCCAATCATGAAATGAATGAAATATATATTTTTATAAAATAGGTGTGAGATAAAAAACAATTATCAGAGGTAATATGAACATGATAAGTCTTCCAAACTCAACAAAGTAGATTATATCTATCCAGAGGTAATGTGGACATGATAAATAATAAATCTTGTTTTCTTTTTAGAGTACACAATACTATGAGAGGTAATATGAACATGATAGATCGTAATGACTCAAAGAAAATTAGATTAATATCTATTCAGAGGTAATATGGACATGATAGATAATAATGAAAAGAGTAGATTTAATACTTATTCAGAGGTAATAAGGACATGATAAATAATAAATCTTTTTCTTTCTAAAATCAGCTGGTAAGACAGAAGATCAAATTTTTTTTTTAAGAAAATAAATAATCAGCTTAACCAAACCTTGGTAGCTGGGGAATGAAGAAGAAATTCAAATATAGTATTTCTTCAAGAATTTACCATTGATTGGCATCATGAGCAAATCTCCATTAGGTTTAGACAACCTATAAGCACCATTAGAAAATACAGTTTCGACTGCATAAGGACCTTCCCATTTAGCTTGGAACTTGTCTTTACTCTTATGAGTCATAACCATAGGTCGTCGGACAGCTAGAACTAGCTCTCCTACTTTAAATACCCGTTCTTTAACTTTGCAGTTAAAAGCTCGAGAAATACGGGCTTGATATAGCTCAATGTGCTGTTGTGCTTGAAGACGCTTTTCATCCAAGCCTTCAAGTTCTTGAAGTCTCAAGCGGTCATTATTCTCTGTAGTTAGCTCATTAGCAATGGCTATTCTAAGAGATAGTATTTGGATCTCCAGTGGAAGAACAGCTTCACATCCGTAAACCAATAAAAATGGTGTAAAACCAGTTAGAGTTCGGACTGTTGTTCGATAAGTCCATAAACATTCTTCAAGTTTCTCGTTCCAATCACGTTTATTAGAAGAGACAAACTTTTTGAGAAGTTTAATAATTGTTTTGTTGAAAGCTTCTGCTAAACCAATAGCAGCTGGATTGTAAGCTGTAGAAGATAAGTTCTGGATCCGATTTTTGTCACAAAATTGATAAAATGCCTGACTGGCAAATTGTGGCCCGTTATCATGGATTATCCTTCGGGAAATTTCGAAACGATAAATGACATGATGTTTGATGAAGTTAACCACATTAGACGTTTTTACTTCAACAAGAGGAACTGCTTCCGCCCATTTAGAGAAATAATCGGTTATAGCCAGGATAAACCGATGTCCTTTGACAGAAGGGGGATTAATTGGACCAATAATATCCATACTCCAAGCTTCGAAAGGCCAAGAAGCTGCAATAGGATGTAAAAATTCAGAGGGTTGGTGAATAAAATCAGCATGAATCTGACATGCTTTACACCGTCTGGCATAATCCACAACATCTGCTATCATGGAAGGCCAATAATAACCCATTCTTCGAATACGATCCTGTAATTTTGGACCTGGCTGATGCACACCACAAACTCCATCATGAGCTTTACGAAGTGTTTGCTTGGCCTCACTTTTCGAAAGACAACATAGTAAAAGTCCGTCATAAGAACGACGATACAACATATGCATTGAAGAATCATAATAGAATCGAAAGGATCGTCTTTTGATTGATGCAGCTTCCTTTGGATCTTCAGGTAAAATTTCATAGACCGCATAATCAATAAATGGACTTCTACAATCCTTTTGCTGAGAATTTGATTCAGTAGCATAACTTTGTTTCGATGTGCAAATTATTCTTGACACAGAATAGGCCTCGATCCAACAAAGTGATGGTATTTTGTCTTCTGATTGGAACTTCTAAGTCTGTAGCTAGGCTAACAAGAGCGTCAGCTTCCAAATTTTAAGAACGTGGCATGAATTCAATGAAGAACCCTTTGAATGAGAGGGATAATTCAATTACCACTTGATGATAGGGAATAAGGTCAGGATTTTTGACTTCATATGTCCCTCTGACCTGATTAACAATCAGCTGAGAATCTCCATATGCTTCCAAGAACTCAATGTCCAATTGTTTTGCTACTTGAAGACCAATGAGCAGAGCATTATATTCTGCCACATTATTTGAATATGATTCATTGAGAGAATAAGCACGGTATATGACCATTTTATCAGGAGAGACCAACACGATGCCTACTCCAGAGACAATATTGCCTTTAGGCCCAACTCGTGATGCTCCATCAAAGTATAGTTGCAAAATATCATCCCTCAAAGTCATGTTGCAATCTATGACTTCATCTGGAATGTCGTCATATAGCTTAGAAGTTTCAGGTATAGGATGAGCTGCTAAGAAGTCAGCTAATGCTTGACCCTTCACTGATTTTTTGAGGTATGTAGACCATATCATAGGGAGTAAGCAATATTGCCCAGGTAGCTAACCGGGAGTTAAGGATACTCGGCTTTTTCATTAATACCCGAATAGGATTTATTCTGGATATGACATAAATAGTCTGTCCCGATACATAATGTCGCATCTTTTGAATGGCAAAAATCAAGGCTAGACATTCTTTTTCCATATGAGTATACCTGTGTTCAGCCCCAACTATCATTCGACTGAGATAATAAATTGCCTGTTCATGACCTTTATCACTTTTCTGTACAAGAAGAGCACCAAGAGAATGATCTAATGCTCGAACATACAGCAAAAATGGTCTTTCCACTACTGGAGGTACTAGAACAGGTAGATTTGTAAGATATTGCTTGATGTCATTGAATGCTTTTTGACATGCTTCATCCCAAATAAATGATACACCATTCTTCAATAAACGAGAGAAAGGTTGACATCTCCCAGAAAGATTTGATATAAATCTTCTGATATAAGCAATGCGATCCTGAAAGCCACGAAGTTCTTTCAGATTACGTGGAGGACGCATTTCAAGAATTGCTTTGACTTTTTCAGGATCAACATGAATACCTTGAGAAGTAATGATAAATTCCAAAAACTTGCCACTGGAAACCCCTAAGAAAGACTTAGTGGGGTTCATTTTTAATTGATGTCGACGCATCAATTCGAACACTGTCTTCAAATCTTGAATGTGATCATCCTTTAATCGAATTTTGACAACGATATCATCTACGTAACATTCAACTATTTTTCGCAGATGTTCTTGAAAGATATTGCTCATGGCACTTTGATATGTAGCACCGACATTTTTCAGACCGAAAGGCATAACTGTGTAGCAATAAACCCCAAGAGGTGTACGGAAAGCAGTATGCTTTTCATCTTCTGGATGCATCTTAATTTGGTTATAACCTAAAAATCCGTCCATAAAAGACATGCGTTCAAAACCACATGTATTGTCTATCATGACATCAGTGATAGGAAGTAGAAATTCGTCTTTTGGACAAGCTGTATTGAGATCTCGAAAATCTATGCAAACTCGAACTTTTCCATTCTTCTTTATGACAGGAACAATATTAGCAACCCAATCTGGGTGTTGTTCTTCATGAACAAAACCACATGTGATCAACTTTTTAACTTCTGCTTCAATTGCATCCATCATATCCGGTCGAAAACGTCGTTGCTGTTGTTTTACAGGTTTGGCATTAGGAAGGATATTGAGTTTATGGGTAGCTATTTTAGGATCCAAACCTGGCATATCCTCATAGCTCCATGCAAAGATATCAATATATTCTTTTATCAGCTTTATCAACTTTTCTTTTTCATCTTCAGAAAGGTTTTTGCTGATAAATATGGGTTTTGATGTAGTTTCATCTCCAACATCAATCTGGACGATTTTATCTTCTGTGGGTGGTTGTCGCTGTTCAAACCGAAGCTCCCACTGAGTGTCCATTTGTTGTGCCCATGGGTCATTTTCAAATAGTTCAGACTCATCATCGGTTTGAATCATATTAACTGAAAAGACGTGCTCAGATTCAACATACTGGACTCCTTCAGAATCTGAGGATTGTAAAGAACTGGAAGAAAATTCTTCCTCCATATCTTCATTAAACATGTGGGATGTATCGTATCCCAAACCATGACGGGTTCGTTGATAAAACGGATCACCACATAATGGTAATCGTCTACCTTTGCCTTGATTGAGACCTAGCATGGTTTTCAAATCATATATCATATTTTGGATAATCTTAAGAGATTGTTGACTATATTTGTCAATTCTGATTTTTCCTTTATCTTTCTCTTCGAGATTATCTGTCTGAATAACAGGGATATTTCTAGCCAAACCAAACACAATTTGACGCTTGTTTTTCTTATTAGACGGGATCACAAAATAAGGTTCTTCGTGACGTCTATAAGTTACACAAGCTTGTGATGATGAGTCTACAAGTAGAAAATAAGGAAAAGATGTTAGGAACCTCTGAGCATAGGGTCCAACATCGACATGAGGAGGAAAAAAAATTCTCTTTATAATTAATATATAAGGTTTCCTCTGTATTTATGTCAGTTTTATGTTAATGACTTTGATTATCAGCAGATAAAGTCATTCTTTCAATAAATTTGATAGCCATATACTCTAAAAGAAAATCTTCATTAAAATAAGAAAATACAGAGTGATCAATATTTACATCATTGACAGACTGATTACTACGCTTTGGATTAATCATTAGCGGACCGTTATCCGTCTTCGGCGTAGTTTTGCCAAGGTTGATAACCAGTGGTTCTGGATCAGTTGTACGAGAAGTATGTCCCTTAACCTTGATCATGAGAGGCTGATCACTAGTACTGGTTTGAACCCGACTTTTGACTGGAATCCTAACAGCTTCATCAGACGTAGCTTGAGTTCTTCCTTTAACTTTAATCATCAAAGGTTCATCATTGGCATATTAGGGTTGAATTCGATCGACCTTTAACCTTAATCTTCAAAGGTTGATCTTCTGAAGGCGATTGATCTTCTGCAGATGATCGATCCTCAGCCATATCAGATATTTCCTTCACATGCTCCTGTGTATAAAGTATTGAATCCGAGAAGTAGTCTTCAATACCTTTAAAAGGATTGATATTTGCAAATTCTGTCTTTACAGTCCCCTGAGAATCCACATACTTAAAGCATTGGTGGAGAGTCGAAGGAACAATGTTATGCTCATGTATCCATGGTCTTCCGAGGAGGATATTATAAGATACATCTGAGTTGAGAACATAAAAGGTTTCCATGGTTCGAAGATCACCTATTTGAATCTTCAAACGAATTTTCCCCAACGGTTTACTCCTTCCAGAATTGAAACCAACAATTGTCGTACTAGTGTAAGTCAATTCACTAGTAGGAATTCTCAATGGTCGTAGCATACTCTGAAGAATAATGCTGATGGAAGACCCAGGATCGATATAAATCCTGTCAATTTCAGTAGAGTCAATATACCCTGTATAACACAAAGGCCTGTCATGTCGATTATGCTTTAACAGCATATCCTCTTGTGTGAAAGTAATGTTAGAAATTGATTCCATCACACTGTGGCATTGAGGACATGACACCGGTATATTGTCAGGACTTTTGAGTTGGGCTAAGCATGAATCGGCTTGTAGCAAAGCTTCATTCAAAGTTTCTTGACTTTCTTTAGAAAGACGAAGTAACTCAAAGATAGAAAGTCTAGCCGGAGTATTAGCTAACTGGGCTAGTATGTCAAATTTATAGGGTTTCATCAACCCTTGATTTGAACCAGACTTCAGCGGGGCGTCAAAACGCACTGCCTTCTGTTTCCCTTTTTCAACCATTGGGGGTTTAGAAGGTCTTACCTCAGCAGGAATAGAAGATGACTGAGTTGGTAGTGTTTCAGCAAAATCTGTAACGCCTCAGAACCAGAATACTGGAGAGCGGAAGCGGACATAGCCAGCTACGTATATTGAAGTGCAACCCACCTCACTATACGGTCACGGCTGTCTAGATACATGAGGGTTTAACTACAAGCCATCAGTCTCTTATGGTCATGAACAAGCCTATTGTCTCAATCTCAAGCAAGTAATAATAGTACAAGATGTCAGAGCACCAAATATACAATAGTAAGGCGTCCCATATATTACATATTTGGATGATTATAAAGCTAGTCATACAAAATGTGAAGACTAACAAGAGTTTCAGTCATACATGATCAACCCTAGGATTTGTTAATCATGCTACGGCCCGTAGGCAGACAATAAGTAAGTACAATCGAGCTAACACGTGCTCGTCGGCCTAAACGTCTCAAAAGAATACTTTTACAATAGAGTGGGAGAGCCAAAAATAAAACCCACTTGTTGCCAGGGTTACGCCTGGTGGTCATCATCTGGCTGGAAGGAAGAAAGATCCTCTGGAGCTGCTCCGGTATCTGGCCACGCAAAACCAGCTGGGTCAGATCCCAGAAGAGCAAGTGCCACAAGGAGGCTTCACTTAAGAACTAAAATCAGCACATCAGAACATAAAATAAGAAGATAATTAAGACATAAAATCTAATTAGGGCAATAAATATCAAGAGATGAGAAGTTATTCCGATCAGTTATTGACAAGGTAAACATAAGCAATCATGTTATTGAAGTAACCAGGTACTGGAACAAGACAAGGCTTAGACTCCGTCCAACATTCACGGCCAAGCAATAAGTACGGCTTGATACTTTAACTAACTAGGGTTATCACAGGCCTAGTTACTAGCAAGATGCAATAAGATTATTCCAACAGCCACAATACCTACAGACCATCTAGGTTATCCAGGTCGAATATCCGTTCATGAAGGGTGCAACACATGACAGTGTGCTGGAAATGTGCCCTACTCGTCGGCAGGCTACAAGTCCACTTGCGCGTCCAGATAACGGGATTGCCTGTAGCTGGAAAATCTCTTCATGACTAATGAATTATTCTAGTTATTAGCCTCAGTCAATTTTAGTAGGTACCCTTGACCGTGGTACTCAGGGGTCCCCGTCCTAAACATGATGCAAGACAATACTGGTTCATTTGTACAAACACAATCACCTACGGTGTCCAGGCCATTCATTCTTGTCATATCATGCTAGATGTCGCAACAGCATATCGAGGTATGTCATGTCAGGTTTACTTATCAAGAGTGCGCTACGACGGACCACTATCATGTCATATTACTTGTCAAGAGTGCACCACGATGGGTCACTATCGTATTCTTGGAATATATTCAGAATTACGTGGTATAAGCATTCTATCAAGGGTCCCAAGTTACACAGAAGGTCATGAGACATGAGCATAAATGTAACAACCTAACATAATAAAAGGGTACAAGGCTATGGAAAGAGCCATGCACCCGGGAGCCAAGGGTCATGGCTTATGCGGCCAAGAGGGTATAGGGCCATGCGGCCGAGGAAAACAGGCCCATGGGGCAATGAGAATAGGGTTATGCGGCTAATGAGAAACAGGGTCATGCGCTAAGGAAAACAGGCTTATGCGACTAAGGAAAACAGGCTTATGCGGCCGGGAGGGAACGGGCTCATGCGGCTGGGAGGGAACGGGCTCATACGGCTAAGGCCTATGCGGCCAGGGAAAAACATGCATATGCGGCAAAGGCCATGCGGCAATGCTACCAAAACCATGCGACTAAGGGTGGCCGCAGGGGACTCGTCGCATGAAAAGTCATGCGGTCAAGCATTGTTCTTCTTCTCCAACCTTTCGAGAAGAAGAACTATGGAAGCCGTAGCTTCCAAGCTCCAATAATTCTTCATCTAAGGTCAGAATTCGGACTTCCATAGTCAAAATGGGGCAGAATAAAATTCTTACAACATGGAACCATAAAAACTTGAAAATAATAAAGCTTGATTGATCAAAACCCAAGAAATCCAGAAATACAATAAGTTAGATCTACATGAAATGAACCATGAAATTAAATATGCTAAGTACTAAAGTGTCTTAGAATCTTGTGAGGAAGAAAATAGAACAACAAAATTGAGTTTCTCCATAAAGCAAGTTGCACTTGCCTAAGCCTCTCTGGTAGGTAGAGAGTGTTAATGGAGGAAGATTAAGAAGTAAATAAGAGTGAATGAGGAGAGAGAAAGGGGTTGGTGGCTTATGAAGGAAGAGAGTGGGTGGTAGGTGGGTTGGTCCACATGCAAAAAAACTAAACCAAGCCGAACCAAGCAAACCGAACCGAACCAAGCAATGAAATGCCAAAATAAATCATGCAATGAGACATGCAATATGAGTCAAATTACGTACACGTATACCAAAATACATAATATGAACTACGGACGTTACAACTCTATCCACCTTAAAAGAATTCCGTCCTCAGAATTTAATTAAGGGGCTAGAGAGGCAAGGACAAGCTATACTAAGCAGTCCACCATGCAATCATTCATTCAAGCAAGGAATTGAGAGCATAAGGCATAAGAAAGACATTATATCTTACGAGTCAAACAGGTCGGGATATCGCGTTCGGATATCATCTTCACGCTCCCATGTTGACTCGCCTAGAGAGTGACGACCCCAAGCAACACGGACTAAACTAATAGTCTTGTTCTTGAGTATCTTCTCTCTCCGGTCCAATATAGACACGGGCTCTCCTCATACGAAAGGTTGGTACCAACAACCAATTTCGAATGATCCAGGATGTGGCTCGGGTTCGGAATATACCGTCGCAATTGGGATACATGGAAGACATCATGTACCTCACGTAACGACAACGGAAGAGCGAGACGATAGGACACATCACCTACTCGCTCGAGGATATCGAACGACCCTATATACCTAGGATTAAGCTTTCCCCGTACGCCAAAACAAATGACGCCACGGTTAGGCAATCCTAAGGAATACGTGGTCGTCGACAGAAATTCAAGGGGGCATCGATGAGAATCGGCCCAATGGCGCTTGCGTTCTTGTGCGACGTAAAGATGATCTCTGACTCTTCTGACCACCTCAACCGTCTGAGTAATCATTTTCGGACCGAGCATCTGCCTCTCTACAATCATCCATGCTAGCAGGAATCTGCACTTCCTACCATACAGTGTCTCGAACGGTACCATCTGGATACTGGCCTGGAAACTATTTTGTACAGAACTCCACCAGGTGCAGGTGATCTTCCTATGAACCACCGAAGTCGAGTGTGCAAGATCTCAATATATCTTCCAAGGTTCGTATAGTACGCTCTGACTGACCATCTGTCTGCGGATGATAAGCTGAGCTGAACTGGAGGCGAGTTCTCAAACTCTCTTGCAGACTACGCCAAAAGTGCGACATAAATCTTGAATCTCTGTCCGAGGTGATACTGACTGGTATACCGTAAAATTTGATGATCTGCCTGAGGTACATCTCTGCTAGCTGAGCCGTCGACTGACCAACTCTGAACGGGAGAAAGTGAGCCACCTTCGTGAGCCTGTCTATAATAACCCAAATAGCATCTCTACCGGCCGGAGACCTAGGTAATCCAGTCACGAAATCTATGGTTATATGCTCCCACTTCCATTCTGGAATTAGCAAGGGCTGAAGAAGTTCGGCCGGTCTCTGATGTTCAGCTTTAACTTGTTGGCAAACCAAACACCGAGAGACAAATCGGGCTATCTCCACTTCATGCCATTCCACCAAAAGTGCTGACGGTTATCACGGTACATCTTTGTACCGCCCGGATGAATCGAATACTGAGAACTGTGAGCTTCTGCCATGATCTCCTGTCTGATATCACCACTGGGTACACAAAGATGCCTCCCATGTCGAAGTGTACCGTCCTCATGGCAGAAGCTCATAGTTCTCAATATTCGATTCATCCGGGCAGTACGAAGATGTACCATCCTCATGGATACATAACTCTGGTCTTCGTCCTGCTACACATTCTACCCTAACCGCTGAAGCTTAGAATCTGCTGACTGAGCTAACTTGACCCTCTCAACTATACTGGACTGAACTTGCATACTGGCCATCAATGCCACATTCGTAGGAAGGACAACTTCTATACCCATCTTCTGAAGATCTGCTAATAACTCTGGTTGTGCTGTTAGAAAAAAACTCCGACTCTTCTGCTAAATGCATCTGCAACGACGTTGACCTTCCCAGGATGAACTACAGGTTGATGTTATAATCCACAAACAGCTCTAGCCATCTCCTCTGACGCATGTTAAGATCCTTAAGAGTGAACACATACTTCAGGCTCTTGTGGTCGGTGAAAATCTCCACCCTATCTCCATACAAGTAATGCCTCCACAACTTAAGGACAAACACTACTGCTGCCAGCTCCAAGTCATGGGTTGGATAATTTCTCTCATGATCACGAAGTTGACGTGACACATAAGCTATTATCTTCCCACGCTGCATCAAAACACATCCCAAACCTCTGTCTGAAGTATCACAATACACTGAGAATCCCCCGGTCCCATCTGGAAGTGTGAGAATGGGTACCGTCATTAAACCTCGCTTCAACTTCTCA
>JANAVB010026096.1:0-19639 GCA_029216955.1 Iris pallida | reverse complement strand
ATGAGGGTGACAGTTCACTAGGAACACTTAAGTACTGGTCGCTTAGACGATTTTTTGTCTTGTTGACATAATGGTCCTTTCGGCTTATTTTCAAACAAATCTATACTTTAGAACTTTAAAATTAAAGATATTTTACTAAATCAATTAATTGTTTAATTTAGCCTAAATTGAAATATTGAGTAAAAGAAACAACTCAACTAGTAATGACAAAATGAGGTACTAATACAATAATGTATATCTAAGGTGGTGTCAATTTATATGACAAATATTTGACAGGTAAGAAGTGACTTGTTGGTAGTGAGTAACAAGTATTAAAAAAGGTCACAAATATTTGACAACAATATGACAAAATTTTCAGAGAGTTCAAAATTGTTCAACAACTTAACGAGAAATTTGTTAACAGTTTACAATGAGAATTAACAAATTTATTTGTTTAACAGAAAAGATTATTTGTGTACAAATATGTAGACAACAAGAAACAAATTACCTATCAGAAAGTAAATTATTGCCAATAATCAAATTTGCTTGGAACGATGTTGACAACTAATAACAGTAATCAAATTCCGTATTTATTTGAGATGGTAAAAGAAAGCAAATATTTATATTGTTAAAATTGTTAACAGAAGAGAAATATATAGTGCTAACAATATGTATTGTGCTAACTAAGTTGTAATAAAATTGTTACAATGAGAAATTAACAATATGTACTGTGCTAACTAAATGTGTTCGTCAACAGTATATAGTACTAACTATATGTAGTAAACGTTAACAGTAGACAATTACAATGGAAAATATTTGGCAATAGACAATTGTATGGACAATGTTCTTAACGTTAACAGTACTAACTAGATGTAGTAAACGTTAACATAACAGAAAATGTTCTTAACAGACTGGAAATATTTTTTAAATTGAATAGACAATTTGGATAACTCTTAGATTGTTGTAATTTCTTCAATATTCTTCGGTTAAAAGTCTGCAAACAAAATAAAAGTATGTAAATGTTATCGGGCTTCGGAGAAATAGCGCACGTAGCACTGCTCTAAGAGTTAGTCCGGGTCTATGTGCAGACTGTTTCCGAACGCTCCTAGTGGTAAAATTCCCACTCCACCGAAATCTCTCTGCCGTACACAACGTAGAGAGAGTGACCACCGACTTAGTTCTGCCCAGAACAAGAAATGAAGAACATAATTTGAAGGAGAGGAGATTTTTTTAAGAGAGTTTCGGAAAGGATTTTCTGTACCCAGAAGGAATGAGAAGGACCTCATTATATAGGTTGTGCAACGGATAGGAGAATAAAGGCTGATTAATTAGCGAACATTACGAAACATTTGCAGCACATGGTTCATTGAACCTGGACAGAATTTGAAATCCAAACGTTACAAATATTTAAAGAATAGTAACGGTAAAAAATTTAATGATGAGGAGCAAAAAGATTTTTAGGATCTCAGTCCGAACCCGAAGATTATTTCTAATCAACATTCGACGCCCACAGATGTGGGCATGTACCCGCACCCGTTACGGGTCGAACCAACCAAGCCTCAAAGCAGCAGCACACGTGTGGCCCATGTGGCTCCCTCACAAGACTTCAATGAAGCACAAAAGAGAAAAGTAATATAAACACAAACAAGTCTACTCACTTTTCAGATATGGGACTATAGAATGGAACTTTGCCTTTTGATAAAGCAACAGCACCAACAGGACCCACCCGAGAGGCATGAAGGCCTGAACCAGCCGGGAGGAAGAGCAAGCTCCGTACCTGTGGCTGTATTGATATATATGGGAGGAAGGCTTCCCACGGAGTGAAGAGAGATTCTACATAAGTGGCCATGAGGTTAGTACAAACAATCTTGAAAATCTTGAGTTTCATTTGATCTTTCACTCAGAAACAACTTTATTTAATTTTAATGGTTATATACTCGGTGTTCAGGAAATATGTCATGCACTACCTATAAATACCAAGATATGAATGATTAGAACAGATAACCAGTTCCTAAGATCATGTTAGTTTGAGAGATGTGTGACATCTCCAATTTTAGAGTGGCAAATATGCTAAAAATGCGTAAAATAATGCAAGCCTCAATATTAATCATTCATCGACGTACATATGCATAATGCATGCAGCCATTATTTGATTCCACCAGTAAACTGATTGTAGAGTTACAATATAATACATATCACAGATTATATGTATATATAAGTCGTGCAGTTGGCCTAACTTAGAGAATCAAGTCAAGATTAGTTAGCAGACATAAACTATCATAGGACACCGGTAACACTTAGAGATTAGGCTAATTTTATAAAGTAATGTTATTCGTTCCTCCAAATTGTCCCTCCAAATTATCATTCCTTGTGTGGCAGCTGACGTGACATGTTAAATAATATTATATGTCATCTGACATGGCAAATTTTAACCCAAAAAATAAATTCTCCATTTTTTCATGTTAATATTAATGTTAATATTAATATTAATACTAATATTAATGTTAATATTAATATTAATTTTATTGTTTGTTGTTAACATTAATGTTAATGCTAATTTTAATTTTAAAATTTGTTATGTTAGCTGCCACATCAACATGCTACGTCAGTTGTCACGTAAGAAAAAATGATTTGGAGGGACAATTCGGAGGGATAAAGAGCATTATTCAATTTTCTATGGCAAGGTTAGTTGAAACTTAAATATTTGTTTCTATCAGAGCACCAACTCCCAAGGGCTAGTTTGAATGTATGGGCACCAGTGTAACCACTCCCATCTGAGTTCAGCCTATCCCAGTCATGGGTCATTTTTGGGTCAATGGTGATCTCTTACCCTTTTTTGGGGGGAAAAATGGTGATGGTCTTCCTAGGTTCTTCACTTGGACAGTAAATACACATTATCCATATTCTCACTTCAGAGTTGTCAATTCATAGAAGTAGGGTTATTGGCGACGATATATACTAATTTCTCAAACTTAGTGTAGAGTGATGCATAACAAGAGACTGGATACTACAAAACCTCTTTTGCTCAGGATTTGTCTAGACAATTAGGAAGTAAATTTATCGGGAAAGGTAGGTGAGGGATATAGTGTTCCAAAGTGGAAAAAAAGCGTCAAATTTGACGGACAAGTATGGTCGACTATGTGCTTGTCGTTAAAAAATGGGTGAAGCTAAAAAAAAAAAGTCTGAAGATTAAGCTCTAATTCACATCGTTCGTAAGAGATTGAAAGCCTAAATAACCCAAATTCCAATTCAACGTAACATAATCTGATTCAATTGGTCATGTGAACCTAGGAAATGTATAGGATTTACTAGGAACTCAACCTAACCTCGACCTACATAGCTCTTCCCTCGGCCAGCCACCAACTAGCCAGAGCTCTGTAGTATCAAATAACCAAGCATGGTTTGTCCATGAGACCGCATGTTGAATATCCTAAGATATTCTTCAATAGTGAGATATACAACCTAGAATATGTTACCAATCAGAACCTATAAATCCAGTACATGAGGACCACAGCTAGAACCACAATTTGGTACCACAGTATTAGTAAATAAAGGACAACCAAAGACCCCTAGGCCTCGTTTGGTACACTAATGTAATCGTAGTCGCAATATAATCAAATGAAAAAAAATTATTTTTTTTCATTTGATTATATTGTGATTACATTACAGTGAACCAAACGGGTCCTAATGAACCAGAGTACAAGTTCCAACAATCCAGATATGGCGTGTGCTATATTGCCATTCACGTTTGTGGTCAATTAGCACATTGACGAGAACGACCCAACTGCCTCTCCTGACGGGGGATATATACTATACATATTGCCCAATATATATGTACATTTATACACTTACGATCACTCATCTAACTCATATATACTAAATATGATCCTCAGCCCTAAGATGTGCATAACACTCATTGCTGGTCATAAAGTACTCCAAGCACACCCAACATATGTGCCTCCCACATCGACACTCGACGTGGTTGCACCCATCTGCTTTCTCAATGGTGTGCCCACAAGATGGGCAGTCCTTGACATCCCCCTTCCCTTTCCGCCACTCCATTAGTGAGCTATCTGGCACATCCTTGTAGTTCTTGTATTTCTCACAAGATATGAATGGGTGGTACTCTAGGTGGCACTTTGTGCACGTCTCAACCGCACATGCCCCACAGACAAATGGCCCCACTGCTTCCTCGGGCATGTCCTCGGCAGCAACCCTGTAAACACCTGGACAGTCCGGAGAGGGACAAAAGCGGTACGCTCCTTCGCTGGAAGCGACCAAAGGCCGCCACAGAAGCCCTGAAGAGCTCCTCTAGCTTGTCACTTGGTAGTAAGGATTTCAGGTCAGCTAGCAAAAACGGCTGATTGCAGCCGGACTTGGTGCAGCACAGAGGGAACCCGTCCCTGGAATGGGAAATGGACTCGCATTGCTCTACAAGACATGCTCGGCAAAAGTCATGGCCGCAGGCCTCAAGCTGGTAAGGCTCCTCCAACTCACACAAGCAAATCGGGCATTCTGATGGTACTGAAGCTGGTTTTGGCACAGCAGACCCCAGGGAGAGTTGTGCAAGTCCTGCGATGATCTCTTCCACCTGCTGCTTCTGCTCCTTGGTCCCTTTGACATGGATGGCATGGCGCCGGAGGTGGAGGCTTATTTCAATCACACCAGGCACCTTCTCCCTGAGACCATGAAGGTCAGCACCGAACCTTTGTACCACTTCTTTCATCAAATCTGGAGGAAGGTTATGGCCTCGAAGGCGGATCTCAAGGAGTTTATTCTCATGGAAGGAGAGCAGATCTCTGACCAATTTCTCCTCAGCATTGGCAACCGAGCTTGGAGGACCAAATAGTCTGACATTGAGGTTCTGGCGGTCATAGAAGATGTAAGTCCCAGTCTCCCTCTCTACCGAACGGAGGATTTGGAGTCCATCACGTGACAGAAGAAACTTCAGAATAGTCGGGCTGAGACCTGTATGGGTTATGGTCTTGCCTCTAGTCAGCTTTTCAAGAGGCTTTCTCAAGTCCGCCACAGTTTTCGTAGCATGGGCAGTGATCTTCACCTTACAGGAGCCGGTGATTGTTTCTTCCAGTGAACAGTACACACCTGCATAAAGTTAAGGATCAGGGAAAACAATCTTTTAATATCTGTTGTATTGCTAGTGGGCATGAATGCTTCGTCTATTATAAGATTATATTAGAGATCCAAAAATCATAAGCTGTCATTGTATTGAACCCAAAAAAATCATTAGTGTCAGATAATTAGTTGCTTTCTAGTTATACAATTAAATCAATTTGGAGTCAGCAATTGGTAACTAAAATATGCCACACGACAAGAACTAAAGGTAAACCTTGATGGCATGAAGCAAATAATCTAAACACAGATGCAAGAATCTCGGACAATATGCTAGAGGCATAAAACTACGTGAAGTGTAGCAGATATCGATATGTACATGCAATCCTATAATACCGCAAGAAAATTATCCACGTAAATCAAGTGATGATGTCAATAATTATCACTAATCTAGCAATAAAAACCTAGAACACATGAATATCAATGATTAACCAAGTAATATCAAGGTTTACTTGAGGATTGGAGGAATAGATCCATGCAATTGAAACTTGCCCATGCATCTTGGATGAGTCGATGACATTTCTCAAGAGTAAAGCCTCGTGTCCAAGAGCAAGGTTCAACTTCGATCTCATGCTCCAAACTTGACTTGAGTGGATGTTAGGGATAATTGAGGTTTGGGTTTGTGTGATAATTTTATAATGGGAGGGAAAAGTGGTGATGGTTTTGTTAGAAATGTAGGAATCAATACTATCGTTGATACCGATACGTATCGGTCGTAACGTCGATAGTGATACGTATCGGCCATATCATTGATACCGATACGTATTGGCCATTGTATTGGTTGTGGCCGACCCAATCCCAACATTGGGCATCTCTTATGAAAGTTTGAGACAAGCTTGTGGTTATGTCCTAGGCGCAGGCCTCTATCACTTCAAGATGTTTTTTCTCCAACCTAAAATCACCCATGCTCTTTCTAAAATCCTCCATTCTCTGGCACAACTGTTTCAGCATATCCTGGTGGTCCTTACGTAACATGCAACATGCAACGACCTAGCCTAAGCTCTCACACCAAATCATGCGCAAGACATGAACTAAAAATAAGCCTTCATGGAAAGCTGAAGGTAGTTTCAATCAAACACATGAATGCGAGAACCTGAGTCAAGTGTATGAAAATATAATGAACTGAATCAGATAGCAAAGTGTAGAAGTAATCATAAATGATGACGATGACAAGGCATTCAAAAGATCCACGTAAATCGAGCAATAATATCAATGATTGTCACCTCTCTCAATAAACCTAAAAGATCAAGAGAGTTGCAATCAATAACAAAGCAAGAACAAGTACCTAAGGATTGGTGCAATATATCCACAATATTGAAACATTACCAAATCTCAATCTAGGATCATCTTCCTCAACTGCAAAACTTATCCCAGAGACAAGGTTTCATCACAATCTAATGCTCAAAACTTGGCTTGAGCGGATATTGGGGATGATTATGGTTTAGATTTGAGAGCCAATTTCATGAGGAAAGGAGGAAAAGTTGTTATGGGGCAGTTGAATATGTAGGGTTAGTCAGAAGAATTGTTGTGAGATGATTATCAAGGGGTTTCTTGGTCGGGTGATCTGCATGCCTCAGAAACAATGAGGAAGGGTAAACAAGTGGATTTGCAGCAAGGTGAAAAGGTTTAGGGGTCGGAGACTGGGCAGCAGCAACGTGTAGGGCTGTTGTCGGGTTAGGGTCGAAAACACCTAGGTGGGGGTGATGGGGGAGGTTCAGACTTGACAACACCAACAAGATTAGTAGGAAAAAGGGGATGCTGGCCGTAACCCTGGAGGGGAAGAAAGAATTTCCCCACGCTTCAAAACTAGGGTTTGGGCTTTGTGACATCCACTTCACATGTGTTCACAAAGACCATCTGAATTCAATTATGCATAAATAAATAAATAAAAGGTCTCAAATAAATCTTATTTATACACTTCAGGAAACAAAGTCCTAAATAAAGTAAAATTGTAAGATAATTGAAAACATGACCCAATTGAAGCATAGTTTTCAGTATCGGCCAATAATGATCCGATACAGCTGATACCGATACGGTTTGGCATGTCCTGATCTGATACCGACCAATACCGATACTAACCAATACAGACACTGGGCTGGGGGTCTCTTTTCCAGTCAATTCGACAAAAAAAAATGAAAAAAAAGACCAATCAACAAGGGTGGAAAAGCATAGTAAGGTTATAAAAACATGTAAAAGATGAAACTTATCTATCGCAGATAACCAATGGACGAGGGTGACTACTATTTCATTCACTTACAAAATTACTAAGAAACAACAAATGAAATACCTAAAATTATGTCTAAATGTATAAAGTATTTTTCATTTTTTTAATAATTTATTAATGATGATTTGCTTTCCGATACCAAAAAATCCGATACTTTGAACCGAAACCACTGCTGATACCGCCGATACTGCAAACCTTGAGCTGAAGTCAAATTTAATCTCAATAGACCCAATTAGACACAAACTAAACTAAAAGCAAAATAAATAGAACAAACTCAATTAAAAGCAAACTGAACTCAACTAAACTCCACTGACTCCGAATTGGATCTTCACCAAATGCTATTATTATTTTGTTGTATGAATTAGAAAATTCACAGCAAATAATATCAAACTACGTACAGCATCAACTGTTTGTTGTGGGCTACGTGCCATAATTCCAAATATCAGGACCTGACTGGAAATACGGTCCAGTGGAATTCAGGAATAGAGGCATTCAGCCGTTATCATAGACTACCTTACTCTGTATAACAATCCTTCCTTTTAACTCCCCGCTTCTCTTTTCACTTTCAAAGTAAAAGAAACTCTTGCCCAGTAGGAAGAAAGCGTACTCGACTGCACTTTGAACAATGGAGCACGAGGTAAGTTGTACAAAGAAGCTTATGATTAAGCCAGCACTGATTAAATAAGCAAATGGGATTCTGAGCCTGAGATAGGAGATTTAATAGGGGACTATACAACTACCATTTGGGTTTAGGAGACTTCAGTAACAAAGGCAGCGACAACGACTACGGTTACCATGGTACTAGGTGATGGTGGTGACGGTGGTGATAGAGGCATGAAATACTCTACATGATTGCCTCCTCAGAGTTGCCAAATAGGCTCTCAAAGGGGTCAAGTCGTGTGTTGTTTGTCTCCATGCAGTCACTTGTCGCTCGGTTCTTACAGAGAAATAGCCCTCAAATGTTGAGAGAATTCTCCACAAATGTGTCAACTGGAAATCAGGTCACAAACGACCAAGTTGGTCAAGGATCGAAACTGGAAGTCGATTGTTTCGGCTTGGGTTACAAGTTTCATGTTATCATGTCAGGTTCAAAACGGGCCATACAAGGGAGTAGGATTTTCTTGGGAGATACCCTAGTGAAGATAAAGTATTGAGCCACTAACAAATTTAGAGAAAGAAAAGAGAAGATAGATAGATCAGAAAAGAAATGGGATTGGATTTCCCGGGTTCTTCTCGGGTATAATCTTTGGGACATGCTTGGGATTCTCGTGTACTTTCTCTTGCTTTAGGGGCTTATAAAGTTGTAGCGATCGTAAAAGCCTTGTAACCCTTGTTTTTACTATTTCTTTTTTGCACTCCCAGTGGGTTTTTCCTTGTTAACATTTCCAGTGTATTCCTATGTTCTCTGCTGGTATTGCTCTGGTACGTAGTGGTACAGTTTAACCATGTCTAGCCACAATCATATTTACCTAGCCATCCCGTGAGAGTCGATTATCCAGGATGGTTAGTGAATCCGAACCGAACAAGTGGTTGGTTCCGTTCATTGATAAACGATAGTAAATAAAGTCCGATCTGGTGAAACTAGCCCTTCATTTAAGGATTCGCCTATTGAAAATAAAAGAGTATAAACTATCAAAAGAGTATTGACGATGAGTGATCATAATCAGAGCTGAAAGCATAAGTGCTCAAGCGAAATTACTTCAATTGCAAGAACGAAGTCCACTATTAAACGGGATGCGGTGTGGGCAAGGCTTACATGCCACAGTGTAGGTCCATGTATTGAGTTTGAGTTGAGGTCATAAGGGAAGACTGATTGATTGACTGGACGGTATAATAGACTTTGACTAAGAGTTCTTTTTAGGAGTGGTACGTGAAGATGGAACATACAATTCAACAAGGATACTAGTGATTGATGACAAATACTAGATGCAGAGCAACTCTAGACAAGCGAACTTAATCAACTATTCTTACTAAGCCAATCCAACAAAGTAAAGTTGATACTTATTATTTCATTGACCATAAGGAATTGAATTTTATTTTGATCGACTATAAAGAATTGAACCGTAAAAGGTTGAGTCGTGAGATTGATCAACCATAAGGAATTGAACTATTTAAGGTTGAGTGGAGGAATCTTATCTGGAATGGAATGTTCGACCAACAATAGAATCGGATGTTTAAGGCTTTATGGCAGGTGTAGCAATGGCAAAAATAGGAAGGTTACTTGTAAGACTAGATCAACGAATGGAAAGAAAACAGTATACCCCGATGGGAGTACAAAGAAATGCTCAGAAAGGAGTCCCTCCTGGGTAGTCCCTTGCAAAACGTTTGATGCTCTTGAAAGGCTCCTTTTGATAGTGGATGGTAGTCAATTTTAGAGTATGAGATAAGATGTTTGACCTATAATCCTATAATTAATGAAAACTGGGAATGGAAGGACAGACTAATTGATGAGGGGTGAACGAGGAAGGGATGGCATTGTAAGCACTTTATAGCTCGGTAAAGGGGGAGGGATAAAGTGTAGTGAAAAATAGCTTTCTGAGTTAAGAAATTGGCGTCTTATATAAGAGAGGAACTGACTCGAGAAATGAGACAGGAGCTGAGAAAGATTCAAAGTGGTTGAAGATCAAGACTGGATGCAGAGCGACTCTCAACTAGTGATCTCAACAAGTGAACTTACTCCACTATTTTTACTAACAAATCCAGTAAAGTTGATACTTATTATTCAGATCGACCACAAGGAATTGAACTGTTTAAGATTAAACATGATACTATATTGTAATGGCTGATTCAGATAAAAATTTCTCAACATATAGAGAGAAAAGAAGAAAAGGGATAGCTCATCAGACAACTGGTTTGTCTTACCGGGAACTATTTTTTTCATTATAACTGAAATCAGAACATGGGTTCTATGGAATTTTAAGACTATATATTAACATAGAAATTAAAAAAAATATATATTCCAATGGTTTATTCATATATTCTAATAGTTGGTTCAGATAGGAATTACTAAAAGTAATGAGAAAACAATAAAAATTATAGTAGCAAGAGTACCAGTACCAGAACACTACAACATGTCTGTCACTACACCATGTTAGACTTTAAAGTACCAACTTACAATAAACAGAACCACTTTTCTGTTTTTCATTATAAACGTCATTGGAACACGGGTTCTATGGAATTTTAACACTACCTTAGTAACACGGAATTATTTTTAAAATAATATTATTCTAATGGTTGGTTAAGATAGAAATTTCTAAGGAGGAAAAATGATGTCTCGTCAGACAACCTATGGTCTCATGAGGAAACATTTTCTCCTGCTTCTCATTACAAATGGAATCGGAACACGTGTTCTATGGAATTTTAAGACCACCATTATTCATTAAAAAGACTTTGTTTACAAAAATAATACTAGATTCTAGTGGTTTGTTCATATATTCTAATGGTTGGTTTCATATAAATTTCTAACAAAATGAAGAGAAAACTAGACAAATGATAGTATAGCAAGACATCATCAAACTATAACAGTATCAGAACAGGACCACATATCCTTATGTATACCATGTATGGTAGTCAAAGGCACGTCTCGTAGCAAGGCGCAACATCTACGCATCGCACCTCACTAGGCGAGGCGTCTTTCTCCGGGCGCACCCAAGGCGCACCTTAGGTGCGCCTTTCAGCAAGACGCAACCAAGAAAAGGTGTGCATAGACGCCCAAAACTTTGAGTCGGTGAGAAACCCTTACCTTATACAAATGGGAGGAAGTAGTCCTTTCCAAGGTTGCCAAATTTGGCTACAATTGAACATGAAAAACTAAATTTACTAAAAGCGTGGTAGAAAGAATACAGATTCTTGTTAGTTCTGTTGAATGTTATTGTTGCTATGCTAGTTCACTTGGTTATGTTTTAACATGCTTTTGTTGATTTAATATGTTATTTGATTTTATTTCTTACATTACTAATTTATTTATGTATGTATATTTTATTATTTTATTTTGTGTCTTGCTTCGCTCGGACGCGCGTCTTAAGTGCGCCTTGTGCCTTTGACTACCTTGATACCATGTATCATTTATAAGTACCAACTTACAGCAAACAGTACCACTTTCTTGTTTTTATTATAAATGGTATCAACACGGCTTCTATAAGAAATTTTAAGTATATTATTAACATAGAATTATTTTAAGAATACTATATTCTAATGGTTTGTTCATATAGAATTTTCTCACACTAAAGAGAGAAAAATAAGAAAACAACAGCTCATTAGACAACCGTTGGTCTCGTAAGGAACTATTTCTTTCATTATAATTGGAACAGAACACGAGTACTATGGAATATTAGGACTATATTATTAACATAGAATTTTGAAAATATATATAAATGCCAGTGGTTGGTTCAGTTGGAAATCTCTAACAATAATGAGAGAAAAACATAAAAAATTGATAGCTCATCTAACAATAGGTGGTCTCATAAGGAATATTCTTTCCATTATAATTGGCATCAGTATACCGGTTTTGTGCAATTTTAAGACTATTATTAACATACAATTTTTGAAAAATAATACTATATTCTAAGGGTTTGTTCATATAGGAATTTCTAAAAATAATGAGAAAACAATAAATTATAGTAGCAAGACATCAGTAAATTGTACCAGCACCAGAATAGTACTACATATTTGTTACTATAACATGTACAAATTGCAGTAATCTTTTCCATCTAGGTTTCCCTCTAGGTGTGATGCATCACATAATGTATAGAGAGAAAATCTTCTGATAGTTACTATAATCTCTACACTTATATAAATAAATAACAATAACAAGGAACAATATTCTTGTCACCACAAAAAAATTTAGTTATTTATTTTAACAAACTTAATTTATATTAATTTTTAATTGATATAAACACAACAAAGTAGTTTCCATATAAAGTTGATCATAGTCGTAGGGATTTGAAATCAGTTTTTCTGCTTGACATCATTGTGCGTTGATTTTGTACCCATAGTCATCACGTGCAACCAATGGTGTCAAGGAGCAAATAAGGCATGTCGTCTCATACCCTTAGGCTATGTTTGTTTCGTGGAAAGGAAAGGAAATGAAATCAACTCCTTGCTCTTTCCTTTCCTTTGGAAAATTGCAATCCCTATCTATTTTCCTTTCGAGTGTTTGGAAATGCCAAGAAATTGGGAGGGAAAGTGAATACTTAAGGTGGGAAAGTGAATAATTAAGGTGGGAAAGTGAATCCTTGGGTGGGTGGAGGGAACCATCCCCCCCCCCCCCCCTTACTTTCCCTTCCATTGGGATCACTTTCCTTTCCTCCTCCATTCCTTTGGCATCCAAATATAGGAAAGGAATGACTTTCCTTTCCCAACGCCATGATTCCGTGAACCAAATGAGGCCTTAAGGCAAGGGAAGGCACATTTAATGATGCATACGCCTCTAGCACTTAGGTGTACGCCTTTTAGGTATTAAGCACAATAAATTTGTGCCCGACTTAGATGACTTCTCAAACTCTAGTTTTTGAGTGACTTCTCAAATTCTTTTATGGCCATCTTCTGAATTCGGTTTTTAGTCCCGTTTGGTGAGCTATTAGGACTTCTCGAATTTTGCTTGAGTGAAACAGTATCCCTTAGTGAACTTTTTTTTTGAGCTGTTATGACTACTCATATTTGTTTTGGGGGAAGATTTTATGACTCCTGGAATTTTGGTTTTTGAGTCGGCTGTATTTCCACTCAAAAGAGAAGCAATCTATGTTTCTACAATCGAATATAAATTATACAAGAACATTGCGTCTTGCTTCCTTCAAGCGAGTTTTTCATGCAACTCGGGCCATAAGGGGTTGTAGCACCTTACGTGTGCCTTTCGCTTTTGACTACATTGTGTTCTAAACTGCAGATTGACAAAAAAAACCTTAGTTTCTACAAAACCTAAATTCTACAAACATGTTAAATTAAACTTTGAGTTAATTGTGTATCATATGCAATTGATGCAAAAGAAAGAAGATATAGGAAGGAAGAGAATCATTTTGCCTTGAGTTCATTCGATTGTCAAAGAGGGGGTAGGGAAGTTCCACTGGTGGTCATAGAGGTAAGTTAGTGTTCTCCAGCCATGACGTGTTCCATTAGGGATATTGGCCCACTTTATAAGTGATTTTGCACATCAATCTGGTTTTTTTTAAACTATACATAAGGTGTTCCTACAAGTTTTTTAAAAAATATATCATGGGTCATCCTATTAAAGTTCACTGATATCTCTGTGGGAGAATGTGAATTGCATTGTTCAATAGAGAAGCTAAGGCTACCAACCATCTTAAATGAGGATTTTGTCAATAACTTTGTACGATATTATCAAGAAGCTGATGAGCGGAGTTAGGACCTTGGGGAGGTTGTCGGAAAGTCAAAAAAAAGTCAAAAAATGGTAAAACAAAGGACGGGCAAACATGTAGGGAGGTGTGTGAGAGGTGGTCGTTGTAATATTGAGTGGTGCAGATAAGAGTGTTTGGATGCAAAGTGCTCGTGCAGTTGTTGGAGATGTTGAGGGGGTAGGATTTTTCTCTTCCACTTGATGGATTTACGCTGAGACGTCTCCATAGAGCTCCACTGCAAGGTCCTTAAAAAGAAGTTATTGAACTACAAAGTTTCACGTGACGAGACAGGGCCTAACATGAGCCTAATATGGAGGAACAAACAGTTAATGTGATTATCGACAGAAATCATGGTGTTTCCTGCACTGGGTAGGCTCAACCCGGTCATACCTGAGATGGGCCTGCTCAGGCCCAGTCAAAGTCCGGGACCGGCCAGGTCACCTATCCCAGTCAAGCTTGGTTTCTGTTTCCATAACCCAGCCCGGGCCATAACCCGGGCCGGGCCGGGCCCCATATCGGGTCAGGCAAGGTTTTACCCCCAAAACCCGGAGGACCAGCCCGGTGAAAAAAACAGCTCGGTCCTCCTCCACCCTACAGGCCGGGTTCTGGGCCAAAACTCAACCATTGCTTGATATTCAAGTGCAAACATAAGTTTTGCTATTTTTATTGTTTAATAGAATTCAGTAATCTGACACTTTCAGTGTTGTTATAGATGTCTTATGTGCACTTTGCACATGACAAATTAAGACTTGTATTGGTGTTGCTGCTATCAAAAAAGCTCAATCATAAGTAGTTTTGGGACTTTTGGCTAATTTATTGGTGTTGCTGCTAATTTATTGCACATGGCAATTAAGGTTAAACTCCTTAATTTATTGACTTATGTACTTTTGGTTAATTTCTAGATTTTTTTAGTAATAGCCTAATACCAACTAAATTAATGTGAAAAAATTGTTGAGAGACATTTTTTTCTATTGTCGACAGTGCAAGTTTGTTAGGTGTATCTGCATCGATTGTTGTTACGACTCGGAAGGCAATAGTGTGCCTATCATTCTCCACAAGGAGGCCTAAAGTTAGCAAGATTTTACCCAGAAGAGTGTTTTGGTTCATTCTTCATTTTTTTAAAATAAATAGTATACAGTCGGCCAGCACAGTCCAGCCCGAACCAGTTACCCGGGCCAGCAGAGTCCAGCCCGAACCAGTTATACCCGGACCGAGGGCGCGGGCTGGGTTGCCCGGCCCGGCCACGGTGGCCCAGACTGAACCCAGGCCCTAGTCGGCCCGGCCTACCCAACACCTTGAGAGAAGTAACTTCTATTGAGTAATCAACCAACATCTTTCAAGAGCATTTAAATTTTACGAAGCTTGTATGATAGGGGCAGTTAGTCATTTGGACGTAGGAATGTGATCTTGATTGTATTCTAAGCAAGGTTCACAGTATCGGTATCGAATCGGTATCGGACTATTCCTATGAGTTACTGAGTATTGGCATCGGCGATATCGGTAGTATCAGCGGTTTCGGATCGGAGTATCGAATTTTTTGGTATCGAAAAACAAATAATTATTAATAAATTATTTACATTTAAAAACATAATTTTATACATTTAGGTATAATTTTAAGTATTTTCAGTGTTATTTCTCAGTAGTTTTGAAATTAAATGAAATAGTAGTCACCCTTACCGATTGGTTTACATACAATAGATTGATTTTCTTCTTTACATGCTTTTACAACCTTATTATGCTTTAAACCCTTGCAGATGTCTTTTTCGTTTAATTTTCGTTGCCGAATTGATCGGAAAAGAGACCTCCAATGTCGGTATCGGTCAGTATCGGGTATCGGTCGGTATCGGATCGGGGCATGCCAAACCGTATCGGTATCGACCGTATCGGATCAGTATCAGCCGATACTTTAAACCATGATTCTAAGTGAAGACAACAAATTTCCTCTCTTGGGCTGTGCTCAATATATATAGGGGAACATACATGATCAACTAGGCACAAAATAAATAGTTGTGACTTGTGAGTAGAGTAGTACTTGGGTAATCAGTACAACTTGGAGGGCGATTGTCCTATTTTGCTTTCCAAGTTTGCTAGAAATCACTTCAATAACATATAGATGCTAGAACTAGCTGAGGAGCTTGAGATGCCAACCCAAATGGATTCATCAAACAGACAAGAATCTACATCAGTGTCAAACATCCAATGGCCACTGACTAGATGCCAAAGTCCTGGTCATGGAAATTACCGTCAAGAGAGGACCTGGAAAAAAACAAGTGCCGCAATAGGGTAGGTGAACCTAGACTGACTCACATTTAAACTCGTGGAGCAATAGTGAAAGTCAACATGAACTCCTTAGTGACGTAGTAATTGTGTGTTCCTTGCGTAATCCAATGAGGCACAACTCTGAGATACTTATGGTTGCTAAACCTCCATGAACTAATGAACTACACGTCCTACACTCCTTGTTAGCCATTTCCAGCAACACTCTCCACTGGAGAAATCACAGTCATCTCACTTGGGTCCGAATCTCCATTTAATGTTCTAAGAGATACCTATGTGGTAATATGTCACTTGCCAGTCTCGAATCTTGAAGAAACTGGAGAACCATTTCATGCTAGACCACCCAAATTCTCACCAAATTCCCTTGCAATATATTATCTATCACACTTTAGTGTCAATATTGGGTAAGGATTCAAGTCAAACTCCAAAACTACCTTATTTACATAGTTCACCAAACTCCCGAGCTATATATAGTTTACTGTGTTGATTCAGGACTTTGGATGGTATGCTTCCAGACCATTAATCCACACATTTTTCAAGATTGTTTTGCAAAATCCATTCAAACACCCTAACAATAAACCATGAGCCGAGAACTGGTGGGTCTGACAATTAGCGAAGGTCTCTCGAGGTTCTGTATTTTAGCTCCGCGTTTAATCCACAGGATAAAGCTGCTGCAAGTTTCAACAACGGATCCAAGTGGCTCAGGGTAAAAAATAAGAATAAACCCCATCTAAGAGCTCATGGCCTACTAAATATTTCTAGACATAGAGTTTAACAAAGATGGTCCTCAGAACTTGCACGGCTACCACAAAACATGTCTCAACTATCTAGCCAACTTCCTCACTTATCACTATTGCTAATTACAATATCGGCATCACTATAAACTTCTTATACAGGTTGTGAACTACTTAAGTGTGGTAAATCAAGATGCAATATGCAATATGCTCAGACAGCAAATTCAGTAGGGTAAATGGTTTTAATACACGTACTTCCAATGTTTTTACAATTTCATGAAATAAAAAAATCAATGGCATACCAAGTTACAATTACATATTACAATCTCAAACATCCATCTGAAATTTGCAAAAAAAGTAACACAGTGGTGATGTTTACATACATGGCTCCCAAGTGTAGCCACATGACTGGTAATATGGACACGTGACACAAAATGGTGTGTACACATCACAAGGCACGTGGTTGGTTGAGTTGAATATAAAAAAAAAAAATTAAATGCTGGGAATGAAGGAACATACTCTAATGGTTTTTTACATAAGCCTAGCCAGCAAGTGCCTTGGAGGTGTAATATCCACATTTACAGAAATGGGAAAATAAGATGAAGCAATAGGATGTAAAATATAGTAATCCAGTTGTTTAGTAATGACGGGAACACTTACCTTTTTGATGCTTGAAACTTTCAACTAAATTATACAGTTCTACCCGAATAACATCATAGATACGAGGAGGACACGAGACGTAGCTGTAAAACTCATGCCTGCACTCTATTTTCTGCCATGGCTGACATCCCGGGAGCACTTTACCTTGGAGGTGATCCAGAGCCTTTGCTGCCTCCAAATGTAGACTTCCATCAAAAGTTAACAATGCTCTGAATTTAGAATCGTGAGATCCAGGATTGAACACTTCAACCTGGAAATGTTGATGGATCATGTTTCTTAGGCATGAAAGGAGAAATTTCACGTGTAAGTGCTTCAGCACAAGTAGCAGTCGATATGGTATTGGTAACTTCTTCTTTCAACAGTTTAACATCGGGAAAAATTCTCCTCCTTGTTATGCTTCTCATTTCATCATATATTTCTTTTTCTGATAAATCCCTAGGAATATTTGATACAAAAATCCAACTTCTCGACGTTGAGCTAACTTTACAGTTTACATATCTTCCTCCAAGAGACAAGGCAAAACAATCCTGTACAATGATTCAGCATCCTCTTCTGTACATCGAACAAATGCAACGCCCTTACTACGCCTACGTGGCCAAAAAACTTTTGCTCTTACTGCAGAAGGTGGTAATATTTTCTGATTTACTGACCTCACTGGAAGTACCTTCAACAAGGATCCATGAAACTCAACCCCGTTCAGTTTCTCAACAGCTTTTTCTGCAGATTCAGGAGAAAGAAATATAATTTTGCCCACCTTAGTTGGTTCTGGTCCCTCTTGTCCAAAGACTGAATGTTTTGAAAAGCCAGCAATTCCAGGGGCATGTTGCTGAATCATCCTAAGGAGTTCCTTTTCATTTAACTTGTATGCATCTTGATGGGAGATTTCCACTGTTAGATATCGTTTATCAAGCTCCAAATGCTTAATTTCAGCACCTGACCCAAACAAAGCCATGGAAGGAGAAGTTCCCTGTCCCCCATGGAATAAGCATTTTTCAATGCACTCATCCCTCAACCATTTTTTTTCACAATCCAAGATATCAGTAAGAATGCAAGTAATCTTTTCCATATCTTTTGGCATGGCAAATAACTGAATCTCTCTTCTGTCAAAGTCAGCATTGATGCTGATACGCTCATCAACAAAATCTTTTCGAATACTAGAAACAATGCTATTTAGGTTGCAAAATGATTTACCACACAACTTCTTCAGAAGGCTGTCACCCAGTGCAGTAATTACAGTCATCTGCATCTTCCTGCTTTCCAACAATACAACATCATAGAGAGGAAGCTGGATATTGCGCACATCATCATAGTCAACAGCAGTTACGCATGCCAAATATTGATTTGTTACCGATAAAATTTCACGAAAAACAACCCAACTTGGTTTCTGCCCGTATACTAGCAGGGAACATGAAGGATGAAGCTGAAAATACTGTCCAGTTGCGGCCACCTCATAACCGAGGAAATCAGATCCAGAATACATGGCAACATTCTCAACAAGGGATGAGAGGATAACCTTCTTCAATAAGCAATCAACCTCAGTAGATTTATGTAGATCCCATTTCCAGTAACTAGGAATGATTGTGTTGAGTTCATGTTGAAGGCAACTTTCCAACTCCTTCACAGTTTCCTTGCATCTTCTCATGGATTTTGCATTGATGCTATGCTGCCAGCACCACTGACTTCTACTTGCAGCCTCTTCCTCCCATTCCTTATAAACAGAGAGCAGAGTAAAAAGGTCCCCACCATGATGGCAGAATGGCAGTTTAAGGCAGTCTGCTTTATATTTTTCCTCGTCAGTACCAACTCTACAAAATATGCTGCTAGAATTTGCCATTAGAGCAGCTAGAACAAGACCTTCTCTTTTTAAACCAAGACCATAACAATCAAGAATGATTTTTCCAAGTCTTGGTTCAATACCTAGGTTGACCAAGGAGAGACCAGTGCTAGTAAGTTTAAGCACACCAAGCTTGCATATAACAGCACCTAAGTTGATAAGATTCTCAGTGGCCTTTTCAATTGCCTTCTGATTTGGAGCATCTATAAAATCAAACTCCTTTGTGTTCTTCAAGCCAAGAGCAATAATCCTTAAAATAGCATTTCCGAGGTGAACTTTAAGAATTTCAGGCTCCTGATGCATATTCATTGATTTGAAATCAAATTCTGAGTAAAGCCTGTAACACTTGCCAGGTCCTGTTCGACCTGCTCGACCAGCACGTTGATTAGCAGAACTTTGGGTGATCCTGCCAACCTTAAGCACGTTCATTCCACTGCTTGGATCAAAC
>JANAVB010026095.1:0-104359 GCA_029216955.1 Iris pallida | reverse complement strand
AAAAAGAAAATACATGTATATCGAGAGAAATCAACGATAGCAAAAGCATCGAGCTTACCGCCAAGACTGGCGACTCTACTAGGTCTAAATAAATCCAAATGAATCAACTACAAAGGTCTAGAAGTACTTACAGCGTTGATAGATTTAAAAGAAGATCTAGTTGCTTTGTTTTTCTCACAGTCAGCACACACCATGTCTCTCTTGAATGATATTTCTGGTAGTCCTTTTTACCAATTTTTTTGTTGATAGTTGTAGAAGTATAAAATAAACTTCATAGACCAAGTCAAAGAAGTTAAGAACTTTACGCAAAGTCAGACTCTACGCAAGGCTCATTAAAAGACTCTATTGAGTCAGATTCAAAATTCTACGTAAGCTCTTTTACGCCGGAGACAGGCTGTCCACATCGCATTTAATGCGCATGATACTGTTCTGACAAAATAATTTTCTTACAGCAAATTACACAGAAGCCGAGAAGATTTTTTCACCAAATCCAACACTTGTCGTTTAGCGTGCAGATAGGCTACTTTACGCTCAAGAGATCATTTCCTTTACGCATGAAAGCTGTTCGAGTTTTTACGCTCAAGGCTTTCGTGTGCGTAGAGTTTATTTGAGCTAATTATACGCTCAAGGCTACTTTTCAGCCACTTTACGCAGGAAGTATATTTTGGGTTATTTTACGCCTAGTCTGCTACTTTACGCATGAAGTATATTTTGGATTATTTTTACACCCAATCTTTTCTGGCTTTGTGAGAACGTGGTCTGCATACGTGGCTTTCATGCCACACTTATCGAGTAACGTGTGTACGTGCTCTCCCCATTTGGTTGAAGTAGTGGGACACGTGTCACCATGCGTAGAGATCAAAAATCTACATGGGACACGTGTCATCACGCGTAAAGGTTGGTTTTCAATCGTGGGTGGCAGTTACTTGCGTAGAGACCCAATTATGTTGCTTTTTACGCACAGATGGTCTAATCTATAAATAGACTTATTTTTAACACAAGAAGACATCAAGAGAGATATACAGAAGACGAGATTCTGAGAAAACTCATACTTTCAGAGTGATATTCCCAGAAGCATTTCTTTAACTTTTTCTCAAGAACATGGTGAAGCAAAGCAGGAAAGCATTCGACTGTGCCATCAGTGCCGTTGTGTCGATACTTTTCTGGTGACTTAGTTCTTCCGATTGTTCATCTTCCTCAAGCAGTTCTCTTCATCATCATCGTGTGGTCCAAGGAACAAAGTGATCACTCTCAGATCAAACTTCCATAGCAATACTTTTTAGAAACAATTTGTACTTTTGTACTTTTTCTCGTTTTCTTTCAAAAGTCAATTTTAGGCATTTTGTTAAGTGAAACAAAATGGCGACTCTGCTGGGAACGACTTTCTCCTCTGACGAGAAAGCAATTGCTCAATATGATGATGTGTCGGTCGGATCGACAAAAAAGACTCTGGTTGTTCACTTCGACCAGACTGCTTACGAAGAAATGCTCCGAACTAGGGGTAGTACTCGCTGCTCCAATGTTCAAAAATCTCGGAAGGTACAAAAAGTTTGGATTCCTAAGTCCAAAGCATCCTCTGATCTCCCTGTTGTCTCCGAAGGCAAGGGAATTCTTCCCACTCCTGTTGTACAGGCTCCCGTCTGTGATGAGGCAGTCTCTACTTCAGTGTTGTACTCTGTACGTAAAAATCAGTCTTCCGTCTGTGATGTGGTAGACACTCAAGTCTTGCGCTCTACGCGTAAGGGTAAATCTCCCGTCTGTGACGTGGCATATATTCATGTTTTGTGCTCTACGCGTAAAGGTAAATCTCATGTCGGTGACATGGTAGATAAAGTTCACATTGATGCCTTTGCATCTAAAGTGAATTTGCCTATACGCATGCAGCGTAAAAACAAGAATTCTATTGTTGGTAAAACTTCAGTTTTTCACCAACAACCTTCTTACATTGCTGTACGCAAGGTACCAAACCTTCAGATTACGCGTAATGCTGATGGGGTTCTTTGTGCACAAAAATCTCAGGATTTATGCACGCAACTCCAGGCGCATAAAAATATACAGTTTGGTTCTGCTAATGCAGCCAGTAATCTTCTTTATACGCAAGGGACTAAACGTTTTTCTGTCCCAAATATAATAAAGAAGATGACTCCTTCCACTCCTTCTGATTTACGTGAGTTACTTGTACAAAAGCGTAAAAACAGAAAATCTCATGTGATACTCCCCCAAGAAAATCATCATTGTGAGTGTCACCAGATTGTAATCAAATGTTGCTGTTCGGCTTCTAAACGGTCAGTTTTTGACCGATTAAGATACAATGTGCCTCAACAATAAGTTGATGATCAAGAATATGAGTTATCCTATGCATCAGTTAATATGGCATCTCATATCAATAGAGGGCGACGTCCAAGACGCAATTCGTCCCGGACTCCAAGCCAACAACAATTCAACTGACCCCTTGACACATTTAAAGGGGTATATCAGCATACTCGGTCAAGAAGTCAAAGATCGTTGCAATCTTCAGATTCAAAAGCTGGGGGTACCCAGTCTTTGGAGTCAGAAACTGATAGCATTGATTCATACCTCTACACCAATCCCTCTGTATGTTCAAGGGAGGTTGAATCCTATGCTATCGGAGATGAACCGGAGACGTCAACTTCTAATACAGAACAACGTCTCTCAGCAGTGGAACAATCACTGAAGGACATGCTTGCCATGATGTAAAATATGTATCAAATAATAATGACCCAGCAAACTGTTCAACCGGCAGTGGTAACACCGGTGCAGGTGGCAGCGCAAACTCAAGATAGTCAAGGGGTTGACGTAGCTTTGAATAATCTTAGTCAAGAGCCTGCTGTCAATCAAAACTCCGCATCTCCAGATCCTCTCATTCCGGAAGATGTACCACCTCCGGTGGGGGTTACGGTACATCCAACAACTATTTAATCAAATGTGCTTCCTCAAACTAGTGAAGCTATTCAAGCAGTACGTAAGATAAAAGCACAGTTTGAAGTTCTGAAGCATAAAGATCAGCTCCAGAGGTTAGAAATCAAGCAACCTTATCCTCCTCATTGGAATGATGTACATTTTTCTCCAAAATTCAAGCCACAATCGATGGTTTTATTTAATAGAAAGGCCTCTCCTAGTCAATATATCAATTATTTTGAAATTATGACTGTGCATCTACAAAAGAATGATGCTCTTCTCACCTGAGTTTTTATTAGGTATTTGATGGGCTCAACATATGACTGGTTTCGCAGTCTACCCGACAATTATATATCATCTTTTGACGAGTTTAAAGTAATGTTTCTCTCCCGTTTCTATGGAGGCATGGACATGAATATGTCCTCCTTAATAGAGATCAAACAAAAGGAGAAGGAAGATACTCGGACGTTTATCGAACGTTTTCGACAGACAACTTTGAAAATGCCTCCTGGTATGCCAGATTCAGCATTAATTGATACATGCAAAATGAATCTACGACCAACCATTGCTATCTTTACAGGCTCTCAATTCACAGATTGGGCATCATTCATTATAACAGTTGTTTCAGCTAGACCAATGGTAGATTGGCTCGTGAACACGGGATAATCTTTTCCTCAGAAGATAAAGGAAAGAAATCCTCTTCAGGTAATAGTTTCGGTAATCGTAATGGGAAAGGGAAGGAAACCCTAGCGGTTAATCTTTTAAAACCCAAAATGATGCCAAATAATCTGGAGTCTTCCAAACCAAAAAAAGAGTACTCTTTTGATGACAGTAATATCCCAGGGATATTCCAATATCTTGTCAAGAGTGGTAAACTCCAGATTCCAGAACCAAAACCACCTAATGAGGTGAATCTAACTAACAATCCCAAGTATTGTATCTATCATAGATACATAAATCATCCTACCAAGGCTTGTTATGTTTTAAAGAAAAAATCCAAGAGTTGATAAATGTTAATGCTGTCGCTTTAACTAATGATGAGCATACAGTCACAACTAATATGATTCCTCTTCAATTTGGAGGTTTTCCTCCACAACAAGTTCCAGATGGGATTGTCCCAATTCCTAAGGCAACAATGAAGATTGTGAATCTCCCGCCTGCTAGAGAGCAAAGTGAAGGACTATTGCCTCTCACATTAAAAAATGGTAAAATTATGTGGGTACACTCTGATTTAGTACCTGAAATGGAGAATGAAAGTAAAACATCAAAATCCAAGAAAGGTCGAAAAGTCAAAACCTGCAATATGATTTCTCATATTGTTACTCCAGATCATGAAGATTTGGATCATCTTTGGGACGACATTCCTCAGGAGGTTAGGTTGAGGGGTTTGAATATATGCCATCCAAATTTGGCTCCTCCTACCAAACTCAAGCTTACTTATCGGTAATGGTTAGCAGTGAATAGTATCCCCTTATACAGGACACAACAAATCTTTGCTGCTTATGAGAAAGCTCATGTAGGGATTTTTCCTCCTGTCCCGAATACCCCTACTCTTTGTGGTTACAGATGTCTCTATTCCTCCTTCCTCTGTTGAACCATCTATTGAAAGTCCGCTACCCACTCACATGTACAGTCAACAACAGTCTATCTCATGAAAAAAATGGGCTATGACTTTCAAAAGGCCGAAGGCTTGAACTATGATAAAGGAATACGACTTCCTTTACAAATTTAAGGTCAAAAATCTACTGCTGGTTTGGGATTTGAGGTCTCTCATAAAAATCCTCGTAAGAAGAAGACTAAGGGAAAGAAGACTAAAACCTGTAATATGGTACTTCATTCTCCTGAGTCTGAAGAAGAAACCTATGCTGCTACGAGATCTGGTAAAGAATACCACAAAAATTATGAGAGAACTTCCAAAGAAGCGGAGGATGTTGCTGAAACACTACCAGTTCAACCATTTCAGGTTCCTGCTGAGGCAAGACCTTCTAAACCATTTGTAGTTGAGAAAGGAAAATAGAAAGCAGTACGCTTTGACGTCCCGCTAAAGTCTGCTTCAAATCAAGGGGTGGTGATAAAGCCCTACAAGTTCGATATTCTAGCCTAATTAGCTAATACTTCGGCTAGACTCTCTATCTTTAAGTTGCTTCGTCTTTCTAAAGAAAGTAGAGAAACTTTGAGCGAAGCTTTGCTACAAGCAGATTCATACTTGGCTCAACTCAAAAGTCCTGACAATATACCGGTCTCGTGTCCTCAATGTCATAGTGTGATGGAATCGATTCCTAACATTATCTTTACATAAGAAGATATGATGTTGAAGAATAATAAATATGACAGGCCTCTGTGTTATACAGGGTATATTGACTCTACTGAAATTGACAGGATTTATATTGATCCTGGGTCTTCTATTAGCATTATTCCCCAGAGTATGCTACGACCCTTGAGGATTCCTACTAGTGATTTGACTTACACTAGTACAACAATAGTTGGTTTCAACTCTGAAAAGAGTAAACCATTGGGGAAGATATGTCTGAAGATTCAAATAGGTGATCTTCGAACTATGGCGACCTTTTATGTTATCAACTCAGATGTATCTTACAATATCCTTCTGGAAAGACCATAGATACATGAGCATAACATTGTGCCTTCAAATCTCCACCAATGCTTCAAGTATGTGGATTCTCAAGGGATTGTGAAGACTGAATTCGCCGATATCAATCCTTTTAAGGGTGTTGAAGCCTATTTCTCTGATTCAATACTCTACAAACAGGTGCATGTGAAAGAAATATCTGATATGGCTGAAAATCGGTCGCCTGCAGAAGATCAATCTGTCTTAGAAGATCCTCCAGAAGATCAACCTTTGAAGATTAAAGTCAAAGGTCAAATCCAACCCCAACCTGTCAATGACGAACCTTTGATGATTAAGGTTAAAGGAAGAACTCGAGGTTCGTCTGAGGAATCTGTGAGAATTCCAGTTAAGAGCCAAGTTCAACCTCTCATGATCAAGGTCAAAGGACGTACTTCTCGTACAAATGATCCAAAACCACTGATTACCAACCTTGGCAAGTCTACGCTGAAGACGGATGACGGTCCGTTAATGATTAATCCTAAGCGTAGTAGTCAGTTTGTAAATGATGTAAATATTGATCATTCTGTATTTTTTCATATTAATGAAGATTTCCTTTTGGAGTATATGGCTGTCAAATTTATTGAAAGAATGACTTTATCTACTGATAATCAAACTCATCAACATAAAAATGACATAAATATAGAGAAAACCTTATATATTAATCATCGGGAAAATTCTTTTCCTTCTCAAATCGACGTTGGACCTTATGCTCAAAGGTTCCTAACATCTTCTCTTTATCTTCTACCTGTAGCCTCATCATCACAAGCTTGTGTAACTTATAGACGTTACGAAGAATCTTATTTTGTGATCCCGTCTAATAAGAAAAACAAGTGCCAAATTATGTTTGGCTTGGCTAGAAATATTCCTGTTACTCAGACAGATGATCTCATAGAGAAAGATAAAGGAAAAATCAGAATTGACAAATATAGTCAACAATCTCTTAAGATTATCCAGAATATGGGATATAATTTAAAAACTATGCTATGTCTCAATCAAGGAAAAGGTAGACGGTTACCATTATGTGGTGATCCGTTTTACCAAAAAATCGTCATGGATTGGGATACGATCCATCCCACAAGTTTAATAAACATATACAAGAAGCATTTTCTTTCAGTTTTTTACAATCCTCATATTCTGAAGAAATCCAGTTCATTGAATCTGATACATCCCACATGTATAAAGAAGATATGGAAGAAGAATTTTCTTCCAGTTTTTTATAATCCTCAGATTTTGGTGGAAACCATTATGTTGAATCTGAGTGCGTCTTTTCAGTCAACATGGTTCAAACTGATGGTGAATCTGAGCCATTTGAAAATGACCCTTGGGCACAACAAATGGACACTCAATGGGAGCTTCGTTTTGAACAACGAAAGCCACCTACAAAAGCTAAAATTGTCCAGATTGACGTTGGAGACGGAACTACGTCCAAGCCGATATTTATCAGTAAAAATCTTTCTGAAGATGAAAAGAAAGAGTTGATAAAGCTGATTAAAGAATATATTGATATCTTCGCATAGAGTTATGAGGATATGCTGGGTCTAGATCCTAAAGTAGCTACTCATAAACTCAATATTCTTCCTAATGCCAAACCTGTAAAACAACAACAGCGACATTTTTGACCAGATATGATTGATGCAATTGAAGCAGAAATCAAAATGCTGATTACATGTGGCTTTGTTCGTGAAGAACAACACCTAGACTGGGTTGCCAACATTGTACCTGTCACGAAGAAGAATGAAAAAGTCCGAGTTTGCATAGATTTTTGAGATCTTAACACAGCTTGTCCAAAAGACGAATTTTTACTTCCAATTACCGATGTCATGATAGACAATACATGTGGTTTTGAACGCATGTCTTTTATGGACGAATTTTTAGGATACAATCAAATTAAGATGCATCCAGAAGATGAAAAGCATACCGCTTTCCATAAACCCCTTGGAGTTTACTGCTATACGATTATGCCGTTTGGTCTGAAAAATGCCGGAGCTACATATCAATAGGCCATGAGCAATATCTTTCAAGAACATCTACGGAAAACAGTTGAATGTTATGTGGATGATATTGCTGTCAAAAGTCGATTAAAAGATGATCACATTCAAGACTTGAAGATAGTATTTGAATTGATGCGTCAACATCAACTGAAGATGAATCCCAGTAAGGCTTTCTTAGGGGTTTCCAGTAGCAAATTTTTGGGATTTGTCATCACTTTTCAAGGTATCTATGTTGATCCTGATAAAATTAAAGCAATTCTTGAAATACGTCCTCCACGTAAACTGAAAGAACTCCGTGGCTTCCAAGGTCGCATTGCTTATATCAGGAGATTTATATCCAATCTTTCTGGAAGATGTCAACATTTTTTCTCGTCTATTAAAGAAAGGTGAATCATTTGTTTGGGATGAAGCATGTCAAAAAGCCTTCAATGACATCAAGCAATACCATACAAATCCACCTATTCTGGTACCTCCAGTAGTAGGAAGACCAATTTTGCTATATGTTTGAGCCTTAGATCATTCTCTTGGTGCTCTTCTTGCACAGAAAAGTGATAAGGGTCATGAATATGCAATTTATTATCTTAGCCGAATGATGGTTGGAGCTGAACACAGGTATACTCCTATGAAGAAAGAATGTATGGCCTTGATTTTTGTTGTTCAAAAGATACGACATTACGTGTCAGGACAAACTATTCATGTCATATCCAGAATAAATCCTATTTGGGAATTGATGAGAAAGCCGAGTATTTTTAACTCCAGGTTAGCCACCTGGGCAATGTTGCTTACTCTTTATGATGGTCTATGTACCTCAAAAATCAGTGAAAGGTCAAGCATTAGCTGATTTCTTAGCAGCTCACCCTATATCTGAAACTTCTAAGCTATATAAAGACATTCCAGATGAAGTCGCGGATTGCAACATGACTTTGAGGGATGACATTTGGCAACTATATTTTGATGGAGCTTCGCGGGTTGGACCTAAAGGCAATATTGTCTCCGGAGTAGGCATCGTCTTGGTCTCTCCTGATAAAATGGTCATATACCGTGCTTATTCTCTTAATGAACCATGTTCCAATAATGTGGCAGAATATAATGCTTTGTTAATTGGTCTTCAAGTAGCAAAACAATTGGATATTGAGTTACTAGAAGCTTATGGAGATTTTCAACTAATTGTTAATCAGGTCAGAGGGACATATGAAGTCAAAAATCCTGACCTCATTCCCTATCATCAAATGGTAATCGAATTGGTCCTTTCATTCAAAGGATTCTTCATTGAATTCGTACCACGTTCTCAAAATTTGGAAGCTGATGCTCTTGCTAGTTTAGCTGTAGACTTAGTTGTTCCTATTAGAAGACAAAATACTATTACTTTGTTGGATAGAGATCTATTTTGTGTCAAAAATAATTTGCATGTCGAACAAAGTTATACTACAGAATCAAATTCCCAGTAAAGGGATTGGAGAAGTCCATTTATTGATTATGCGGTTCATAGAATTTTACCTGAAGATCCAAAAGAAGCTACATCAATCAACAGACGATCATTTCGATTCTACTACGATTCTTCTTTACATACGTTATATCGTCGTTCTTATGACGGACATTTGTTGCATTGTCTCTCTGATAGTGAAGCTAAGCAAACACTCCGTGAAGCTCATGATGGTGTCTGCGGTGCTCATCAACCAGGTCCGAAATTACAGGACCGTATTCGAAGAATTGGGTATTACTGGCCTTCCATGATAGCAGATGCTGTGGATTATGCCAGACGGTGTAAGGCATGCCAGATTCATACTGACTTTAATCACCAATCTTCTGAATTCTTATATCCTACAGCAGCTTCTTGGCCCTTCGAAGCTTGGGGCATAGATATTATTGGTCCAATTAATCCTCCTTCTATTAAAGGACATCGGTTTATCCTGGCCATAACGGATTATTTTTCTAAATGGGCGGAAGCGGTTTCCCTTGTTGAAGTAAAAATATCTAATGTGGTTAGCTTTATCAAACACCATGTCATTTATCGTTTTGGGATTCCCTGAAGGATAATTCATGATAATGGACCATAATTTGCTAGTCAGGCATTTTATAGATTTTGTGATAGGAATTAGATCCAAAATCTGGCTTCTACAGCTTACAATCCAGCTGCTAATGGTTTGGCCGAAGTTTTCAACAAGACAATTATTAAACTTCTCAAAAAGTTTGTCTCTTCTAATAAACGTGATTGGAATGAGAAACTTGTGGAATGTTTATGGGCTTACCGAACGACAGTCCGAACTCCTACTGGTTTTATACCATTCTCACTGGTTTATGGATGTGAGGCCGTTCTTCCACTGGAAATCCAGATTCCATTTCTTAGAATAGCCATTGCTAATGAGCTAACTACAGAGAATAATGATCGGTTGAGACTCCAAGAACTTGAAGGATTGGACGAGAAGCGTCTTCAAGCACAACAGCACATCGAGTTATATCAAGCCCGCATATCTCGAGATTTTAATTGTAAAGTTAAAGAGAGGGTATTCAAAGTCGGTGAACTAGTTCTAGCTGTCCGAAGAACGATGGTGATGACTTATAAGAGCAAAGGGAAATTCTAAGCAAAATGGGAAGGTCCTTATGTAGTCGAGACAGTATTCTCTAATGGTGCCTATAGGTTGTCTAAACCTAATGGAGATTTGCTCATGATGCCAATTAATGGCAAATTTTTGAAGAAATATTATGTCTGAATTTCTTCTTTATTCTCCAGCTACCAAGGTTTGGTTAAGCTGATTATTTGTTCTCCTAAAAGAGAATTTTGATCTTCTATCTTACCAGCTGATTTTAAAAAGAAGAAGATTTATTATTTATCATGTCCTCATGACCTCTGAATAGATATTAAGTTTACTTTTTTTTATCTATCATGTCCATATGGCCTCTGAATAGATATTAATCTATTTTCTTTATGTTATTACGATCTGTCACGTTCATATTACCTCTGATAGTATTGTATACTCTAAAAAAAATAAGATTCATTATCTATCATGTCCACATTACCTCTGGATAGATATACTTTACTTTATTGAGTTTAGAAGACTTATCATGTCCATATTACCTCTGAAAAGTGTTTTCTATCTCATACCTATTGTTTAAATTCAAAATAAATGATAGGGTCATAAAACAAACATTTCATTCATTTCTTAAAAATATTACAGAATAAAAAAGACAGAAGAATACAAAATTCTGTATTAAATACAAAAATGCCTAAGGCGGAGCAGATACATCTTCGAGCAGTTTTTGCAGCTCTGCTAGACGCTTCTCACGAGAATTCAATACAGTAGCAGTAGCTATAGATCGTCGGGCTTCTGGAGTACAAAGATGGGAGAGTTCGGCGAAAGTAGCTATCATTTTATCCTTGACATCATCAAGGGTTTTAATGACAGCTTCAGCACCAAACACTTTTTCATCCAAAATTGAGCTCTGCTTCAAATGCTGGTCTCTAGCTGCCATCATCTGCTCTCTTTCTGCCTTCAAGCGAACAACTCCGCCTCAACTTCACGAATTCTATCATCTTGCTGATGAATTCTCATGTTTGAAGTCTCATAAGCTTCTTTATGTATTTCCAGAAGGGGTTTATTTTCATTCAATAAAGCTTTTTCTTTGGCGACTTTACTGCTGTACTCCTGGAGAGATTTATTGAAAATAGTCTTCAGAGTGATGTATTCAGCTAATAAAGCATCATACTCGGTTTGGATGAGACTCTCAAGAGTTTCACTTGACAGTCTTAGATATTCTTTAATAGGCTGTTCAAGTCCCTCTACTACCTTCTCCAGCGCCGCTGCTCTTTCGGCATCATTGAACATAGCAACATTTCTGATCGTGAGAGCAATTGTAGCCTTCAAGCTTTCATAATTAAGGTCCTTCTTCAGGACCATCTTGATCAAAGCTGCCAATGTTTTCTAGAAGGTTTCAGTATGGATCTCAACTAAGAGATTCATTTCTGTATTAGAGCTCGGCGTGGCAGCAAGGTCAACCAAATCCCTCTTCTGAAGGCTGAGAGCAGATATTGTTGTTGCCTTGGTAGCAAGTTGAGTTAAAGCCATTGTTGATGTTGCTACCATGGCTGATTGATCTCCAGAAGCTTTAGAAACAATATCTTCAGCACTTTCTGGATTATTTCTCCAGCCATTTCTGGAGCTGAAACTACTTTAGTTTCGGTGGCGGTGATTGTTGTGGGAGGAATGGTGATTGTGTCGGGTTCAGACATTGTCTTCTCAAGAACTTGTGCCAGATCAGTAGCAATAACTGAAGATGCTATTACTATGTCTCTGATTTCGGTTGATGAGTTGACAATATCTTCATCACCTTCTAGGAGTACTTCAGTTGAAGTTGGTTTTTCTGCAACTGGTTCTTCTTCTGCATCTACTCCTTCATCTGCAGTTGGTTCTTCTTCTTGGTCTTCAGCAAGAGAAGGTAATTCTTACTGGGCCTCTACTTTCGGCTCTTGTTGTACCTCTATTGATGGAGAACATTCTTCTTGGACAGTATCTTCTTTTGAAGAAGAACTCTCTCTTTCAGACTCCGTTTGAATAGTTTCCTGAGGAGGAGGAGCAACAGGCTTTGCTGCAACGATGACACCTACAAAAAAAATTAAGTAAAATAAGTTAATATACAAAATCATAATACATAATCTTGTATAGATTTTGTGTAATTTATATTTACCTGGAGTAGGTGCAGGACGTACCAAGAGTGAATCATAATCCTGATCCCAGTCATCATCGTCGAAGTCAAGAGCCGGTTCATCTGATGGGATGGGCTCTGGATCACTAGCATGAGTCGTGGCAGTGTCCTCAATAGCTTGCACCTTCTATGGAGAAGTCAGATGTGCAGAGGTGCTGAGACGTCCAGGAGATAGGAGCCCCATAGCTTCTGTTGATGCTGCGGGCTGAGATGCTGAAGACCCTTCTCCAGGATGAGCTGACGAAGATACAATGTGTTGAGGCTCCTCGACAGGAGTTTCGCTCTCTGGAGTAGTGGCTCTCTGTCTAGAAGGCCCTTTAACATTGACCTTCTTCTTCTTCTTCTGGAGGGTAACAGCTGCACTTGATTTCCGCTTCCGGGTTTTGGAGATGATAATTGGTCCTGCAGCTGGTTCCCCAACTCCCGTAGGGATCACTTCCAGATACTCGTCTGGAACATCAATATCATCGGGTACGTCCCTGACTGGTTCTTCGACGTTTCCTTCCTTAGCCCATCTAATACTCTCCTTCATGCTGTAGTCATTCGCGAAGGAGTGAATGGATGCATAAAAACGAGCATTCATATGAAGCATTCGTAGCTCAGTAGTACTTTTAGCAGTTGATATCCTGAATTTAGCACCGGCACATGCAGTGCTAAAGTACCTCCATGCTCTTGCACCATCAATTAATTTTCCATAATGGTGGAAGTTGGTGAAGGGATTACCAACGTGAAGTTGGTCATATCCAAACTGACGAGCGAACCGACTGGGCAGATATGGTTCGAACGCACAGTTGTCTTCATTCCTATACATCAGATGTGAGGGTCTGATGCACATTAGGCATTTAAAAACTAGCGTAGATAATGAAGTCCTCCCTTCACCTATATCTTTAAATTGTATGCCAAAACAGTCAGCTGGGACTGGTGGTCTTGTGTAGAACAAATTTCACCCATGAGAGTAGTTGAGTGTTGCCCGGGTGTCCACCATTGAAGTTGCAGTCCATGTGGCTTTTTTAAATTTCTGGAGGAATGCCTCCGTATCATTCCCAGGGCCTGGCGGCAACAAACTACAGTTGTGATGCAACAACAAGCCCATCAGATAAGTGTAGGACATCTCCACCCTAGGGAAATCTTTTCGGTGAGGATCATTGTTGATCAGTTCATCACCAAATGCTCGTAAACCTGCATTTATCTGGCATACCATTGCCGATAACAGGTTGATTCTGACTTTGAATACCAAACGTACTGCTGGACATAGTACGTTTCGGTGGATCCTTTCAGCTGTGCCAATCCCTGGTACGACCCATCTCCGCAGCCACAGAGAAAGAAAGCCCGCCAGCAAGGCTTCTTTTGAGAGCTTTCGGCTGTCGTGTCTCAGAAAGCTCAATGTTTCGATCCCAGCAGGAAATTCTCCAGCCTTGGTGGCCAAATATTTATCCGGAGACTTAAAGATGGCCATCCAAGTGTTTATTGAATCAGCAGGGATGATTGAATAAGGGTTGATAGGCTGAGCCTTGTTATCTTGAAATTTCTCTTTATCATCCTTGGATATTCTATTGTTATGGTAGAATAGATATGTTGTCCATTTATTGATGTAGGCCAAATGCGATCCACTTTCATATATAGTGGTACAAGTCAGGTAATGGCACATCAATTCTTGGTAGACCTCAACCAACTGAGGATTTTTTTCCTTGATCTCTGCTAGTTCCCGGTTGGAGGGAACATATTCTTTATACGGAGCTTCACCCATTGGCAGCTTGGAGATAAACTGCATCTCATGCAGTGCAAAGCCCATTTCACCTATCGGAGTTGCAAAAGTCCCTATTGAACTGATATACAACTCCATCAAAGCCAAGAACAGGTTGTTGTTCATTGGTATACCCTGAGTCGTATAGGCTATTGCTTCATATAATCTAATGGCCTGCAGTTCTGTTTTGAAATTCTTCATGATCCAGGCACTAAGTTGAATCCAATTCTGATTATGAGGTGTCATCCATCCTTGCAGCCTCGGGTTGGCCTGGGGATATAATATTGAGGCCTTCATAAACTTGTTTATATACATGGGGATCTGCACTGGTTGAATTAAAGCTGAATCTTCACTCAGTGTGAATCCTGGTAGTAGACCAGCGAAAGGAATGATACCATGCCACCACTAGGAGTGCTAGTATGGTAGCCCATTTGATTGGCCCTATCCCTCTTGAAAATAATTTTGCTGGGTCTACCATGACTGCTGGGAGTCAGGTTCCATAGCATCTGTCTTGGATGGGTGGCGTGTACAAATGAAGATAGGGGATGATCCTTTGCCATGTCTGGAAGATACATCGCCCTCTCTTTAAATTTAAACACCCAAGCCTCCTTCTTGGGGTTGGTTTGTGATTGGAAATCTATAGCATCCCCGAACATGAAGGCTGGCTTCAAAAATTGCTGGCCATCTAGCGACACCAGTAATTCTCTATTCATCAATGACAGCAGCATCCTGTCTCATTGAGCAGCTATTAGTTGTTGTCTCTTTTCAGGGTACTGTGTATCTGATTGAGAGAATTCAACATGGGACAAATTCTCCAAGTAGTTTGAGCCCACCATACCAGCTGGTGAGCCGAATACCTCTGCGAGAGAATAAATTTGCAAGTCCACTGCCAAAAGAAAAAGAAGAATCAAGTTAGTAAAAATCTAATTTGAATTTTACGCAGATGACTTATTCTGAATTTTACGCGTAAAAAATAAAGACTCTGTATTAGAGAGCTTGACTATGTAAAACTTTACGCTTATGCATAGAAGTTAAGTTGATTAAAATTAAAAATTAAGTGCAAATGTTCTCTGTTTTCAGAACTATTGTGTATTTTTTCTCTTTTGATTCACTGGCCTCGCTTTCATTCCATATGCTAGTATTTGTGTGCTTAGGACCAGTTGTTGACTTCCGGCTTGATCGTTCATATCGACTGCTCTTCTTGGCTATTGGGCAGTCCTTCTTTATATGCCTGGTCCTTTTGCATCTATAGCACATAGTTTCTTTTTTATTGCTTTCTTCGACGACTTTTTTTTTTGATTTGATTTCTTAAATCTCAAGAACTTTCTGAAGTTTTTGACCAGTAGGGCTTGTTCATCACCATCTGATTCTTCTTCATCAGTATCTTCACTAGAGAATCTCTTAGTTTGTGCTTTGAAGGCGATAGAATTTTCTTTTGGAGTAGCCTCTTCAAAGTCTTGTAGGTCAAGCTCATGAGTCATGAGTTTACCCATCAACGTCATTAGTGACATTGTGGTGAGATCGTTTCCTTTAATGATTGTTGTTGTCTTTGGGTTCTAATTTTATGTCTATCCCCTGAGCACCTTCCGGAACTTTTCATGATTACTGTAATCTTTGCCAAGAAAAGATAGAGGATTAGTTATAGCAAGAAAATGTTTGAATATTTGTGTGATTGACTCATTTTGCATTATCTTGAAGGCCTTATACTTTTGTGTTAGTCTGCTGATCTTGGATTCTTTCACTTGTGAAGTTCCTTCATGAGTTACCTCAAAAAGTTTTCAGATCTTGTGTGAAGTGTTGCATGTAGATATTCTATTAAACTCAGTCTTATCAATAGCACAAAATAGTGCATTGATTGTTCTTGCATCAAGACTGGCTTGTGTCTTTTCAGAATTCGTGTATCGATCATGTGGCTTGTCTACGAGATTACCATCAATCACTATTCTTGGTGGCTTCTTGTAGCCGTCTATAACTATCGACCAAAGATCGAAGTCAAGTGATTTTAAAAAAGAAACTCATTCATGTTTTCCAATATGTATATTTTGTTCCATTAAATAGTGGGGGTCTATTTGTGGATTGTCCTTCATATGTGAATATTTGTATATAACATGCTCTGATTTCAATTGTATGAACGTTGAGCACCTCTAGAGGGGGGTGAATAGAGTGCGTGTGTGCAGCAAAAATATAATCACCAATTAAAAATATTCTAAGCAGTATCACAGGTGTATAGATAAATTAGCAAACTATGAAAATTAAATGCAGATGTAGAAGCTAAAAAATGCTACAAAGAACATATTGCGGGATAAATGGCGCCCAGAAGTTAAATAGCGCTCAGAATCAAATAGCGCTCAGGAATAAATGGCGCACAGAAGAATGGAGTTGGATGCCACGTGGTAAGCTTCCTCGAGAAGCTGAAACAGTTGTCATAATAACTGACAAATACATCAGTCGAGAAAAATTCGTTCGAATCCCGAGCGCGTGGCACTTGAGAAGGTTGTGTCAGATTCTGTCATAATGACAGACAGGTGCCTCGTGCCAAGCGCCATTTGTGAGTTGGTGCCAATTGATCAAATCATTCAGAAGCAGGAAGATGACATGGCATGTATGCCACAAATCTTGAAGAATACGTACGTAACACTTCCTATGACCAAGCGCATCTCTCTCACAGAATGCCACGTGTCTCAAGCAGTTAAACTAACCGCTCTTGCCAATGGATGTTGGCACACCAATTGCAAGTGTGCGCCAATCAGGATAAATGTTTGACAATTATCTCTAAACTCTATAAGTAGAGTTCTAAATCACTTCTCAAACATCACTAATGATCATAATCTCCTGAGCAAGTTGATGCAGTATTCTATAAAGGCTTTCTTCTTCGACATTGCATCGTCCAATGGATAAAGTGATCGTCTTCTGATCAGATTCCTACAGTTGTACTTTCCTGGAATCAAATTGTACTCTTGTACTCTTTTTTTCTTAGATTGTATTTAAACTTTTGTTTTTGTAAACAAAATGGCAACTTTGCTGGGGACGACTTTCTCCTCTGACGAGAAAGTGACAACTAAATGCGATGTTGCGTCGGTCGGCACGACGCAGATGACTTTGGTCATAAAATTGACCAAACTGCCTACGAAGCCAGGATTAGAGCTGGGGGTGCCAAGCGCTCATCTACTGCTACTGTCTCCAAAAATAGGAAGACTCGCACCATTTGGACTCCAAAGTCCTCCAATGCGCCAATCATAGCTCCTTCTCGAAGCAAGGGGAAGTGCTCTGTGGCCATTCCCTATTCTTCACCAGTTCTGAACTTGGTGGAGGATGCGCCAACCACTGCCTCTATGCTAATCAAGGGCCAGCGCCATATGGCTATCTCTTATTCCTTCCAACATGCGTCAACCACTGTTTCGGCACCAAACAAAGGAAAGCGTCCTGTGGCTACTCTTCACTCCTCCGTTCAAAACTTGGTAGAAAATTTACCAATCACTGCCCCTGCACAGAACAAAGGGAAGCGCCCTATGGCCTCTCCATATCCTTCCCCAGTCCTGGACTTGGTGGAAAATGCATCTGGTTGTGCCTCTATGCCAATTAATACAAGAACACTAACTCTACTTCTCTTGGCAGAGACAATCAAATCGAAGTCAAAAAAATAGACTCTATTCGAAGCCCACTTCCTGCTGTCCATCTGTGCCATGTCAAACGTGTCGGAATAATGTACATAGAACAATAGGGCATTTTGCCTACTCCTTATCAAGCTGGCTAGCGCCAATCAAGCCAAAGCCAGTACCTTCCTACCTTGCGCATATCATGGTCAAAGCAAGAAAAACTTATGTTGTTTTAGACAGACAAACAAGTGGTACATGATTCTGACATGCACACTTACCTTAACCAGTGTAGAACAGCACCAACTTCTTTAAGTCATATGATGCATCAGGCACAATCTGTGCTACCTACCGAGTTGCGCACAGTGAAGACTTCTAAGATCAAGAATCCTCTTATCTATGCTAATGAACTCAGTACTTCTCTGTACACACAGGGACACAATATCTCAAGAACAAGGACCATTTTCCTAACATAATCAAGAAATATGTGCCTCCGACTTCTCCTCACCCTGTCACTGTAACCGATCTCTACGATCTTCTTGTATAAAAGCGAAAGATTACATGACCATCTGATACACCTATAGCTCCACATCAGGAGCATCACTGTAATCAGCACCATGAGATAGTAATCATATTTTGCTGTCAATCTGCAAAATGGTCTATTTTTGACCGCTTAGATAACGCTCGGACTCCTGAAATAATTCTTGTGGACGAAGATGAACTACTGTATGCTTCGGTCAACATGACGTCCCACAGTACTGCGGGTAGAAAACGTCCAAGATGTAATGCATCCCGCAATCCTAGTCAGCAGTACCTTGATCGAATTCATGATTCCAGCGAATAAGTTTACCAAAACAAAAGATAAAGAGGCCGAGACTTCCTCGGTCAAAGGAATCTTCCTACTCTTCATCTTGGAGATGTAATCGGTCAAAGGAATCTCATGATTCCAACCGAGACTTCCTTGGTCAAAGGAATCTTCCTACGCGACATCTTAGGGGTAGTTCGCTACATAACTTCGATGCCGATAGCGAGGACTCTGATCGGACTATCTTATCCACTAGTTCATCATCGGTGGCTAGAGAAATGACTGCCTACGTTACTAATGAAGAACAAGATGCTTCCATCTTCGCCAGTCAAGAGTAGCAAACCATCTCCGCCAGTCAAGAGCAGCGAATCGTTGCTTTAGAGGCCAACTAAAAACCATAGCTGAAATGGTTACATGTATACATATCGTGATCGTAGCACAATATACTGTTCCACCGGTTGCGAATCTAATTCCAACTCAAGAAAACATAGTAGCATCTGCACCTGCCAATACTTGCCTGGGGGTATAATATTCTCTCAGTGCTACCATACCAGCTCAAGCTACTCCAAGTTAGTCTGGTGATGGGGGTGGTGCTTATCATGCAGTTCCACCTCCTAACACATCAAACCAGTCTATGATTCCTCAAGCATCAGGGGATCCTCTCGAGGTAGTCAAGCTTCTGCGAAATCAGTTCGAAGCTTTTAAGCAGAAGGATGGTCTACAGAAGCTAGGGATCAAACAACCCTATCCTGTAGAGTGGAAGGAAGTTCCATTTCCACCCAAGTATAAGCCGCCAACCATAATATTATTTGACGGCAGCACATCTCCTAGTCAATATCTCAACCATTTTGAGGTGATGACTGACCAGCTCCGACAAAATGATGCTCTACTCACAAGAGTATTCGTTGGGTACTTGACAGGGGTAGCCTACGACTGGTATCGTAGTTTGCTAGATGGCTGCATAACATCTTTTGCTGCACTGAAACAAATGTTCCTGGAACGATTCTATGAGCGAACAAACGACATGACCATGTCGGCCCTTATCAAGATCAAACAAAGGCCTAATAAAACTGCTGAATGTTTCATAGAACACTTTTGTCGTGAGCCACTTAAGAGGCCTTTGGGTACTCCAGATGCATTGACTATAGATACATACAAATACAACTTATTTCCTATAGTCAGCATATGGACCCGACCCACACAATTCTAAGATTCGGCTTCCTTCATAGTAAGTGCCAGGGCAATAGAGGACAGTGCTGACAAATTCAAGCAACTAGGCATCCAGATGCCTAATCTCGACAAAGATGAGCATTCTACTACCAATAGAGGTGGTCGTCAGAACAACCGCAAAGGCAAAGAAGATTTAGCCATCAATGTGGATCAGTCAACACCTACCACGACGACACCTCTACAGAGAGCACCACGTCCCAAGGAAGAATATACCTTTGACGAGGATGAGATTCTAAGTACATTTGATTGTCTAATGAAAAGCAACAAACTTCAACTGCCCGAAGCTAAATGGCCAAATAAAGTAGGTAAAACTGATAATCCCAAATATTGTATGTATCAAAGGTTCTTGGGGCATCCAACCAAGGCAAGCTATGTACTCAAAGGAAAGATCCAAGAGCTGATCAATGCCAAGGTGTCACAACCCGCACCCGGTGTAGGGGTACGAGTGCGTAACAGCTCCTAGTCTATATCGTAGAATCGGCGGTAGAACGTTGTACTAGGTCACTATCTAACAACTCACACAATTATATAATGTACCTGTCATAGAACTCAACTCTGAATGGAGGACAAGTAAAGATATAGTAAAACTCAATCACCGTCTAAGCACGATAAGATAGCACAGAAGTCTAGATAACTAATAAGTCTAAACAAACAACAACTAAATAAACTACTAAATAATAAAATTTGAAACAATCTCAAATATAAAGTCAATATCTCTACTAATTACAATTCAAGTTCAAACATGAAAATTTAAAACAAGTCCTATAACAAGTCATCTGGCCACTCCTGAAGGTCAGGGCTCAGTGTGGTTAATCCCTCCTCAGGTCTATAGCAAGTAGGGCACGTATCCCCAAGACAAACATCTGAAAAATATATCCAGTTAGGATGGAACGAGCACAACTTATATAGCAATCTCAAGTAAATGACAAAGACTATAAAGCAGTTGTAGACAGTTATATTGATGAAATATAGAAGTTTGAGACAGGTAATGAAGTAAAGCAATAGTTTAAAGAACAAAAAAAGTAATATAGCGAATCAAGAGAGCATGTCAATGAAGACTGTAAAAGTAAAAGTAACTGAACTAGAGCAATATGATATGAGTCCAGACAGTATAATATAGTCAAGTGTGATCCAAGTGTGAGTCCAGTAAGTAATTCTACTCAGTGATTCGAGTTAGTGCTCGAGTATTGGTGATTCGAGTAGGTGATTCGAGTTAGTGATTCGAGTATTGGTGATTCGAGTAGGTGATTTGAGTAGTTGAGGTTAGACGAGTCAAATATATGTATTGCGAGTGAGTGAATCAAGAATACCAATACGTGTTATGACAGAGAATCAAATAGAACTAACTAGAACTGAATCACAACAATCATCAAATAAATGAAAGAACTATCAAAGAATGCACTCAATTGATACCCTGACCGACTGATGTATACAGATGTCCGAACTAGTGTCACAATGTCCTATTTAGAGCAATACAGGTTACAATGTGTTCAACATATAATAATTGAAGTTTACAATGTAATCTATATGATTCTAGGTCAATCTAGGTCAAAGTCAACTCTTGGTCAACTTTGGTCAACCCTCAGTCAAACCAAGTCAACATCTAGGATTTGGTCAACTATCCAGTCAAACTCTATATCAAGCTAGTCTCCTAAGTTACCCACATACCATGTATATGTATATATGGCCCCCCACCTATATATATAATGTATAGCTACCATGCCTTCCATATATCCTACCCTCACTCATAACCTAGTATATATATACAATATATCTTATATCATCCATAACCATACTCTATGATAACCCTCATAACCAAATACCTATATCCATCTTACTCTATCTCATCCATCCACATAACTCTATATCATATATGTAAATCCTACTCAAGGCTAATCAATAACACATATGTAATACACTATATATAATTCTACTGCTATAACCATATATCTTATATGAACTTCAATACACAAATGTATATACCCTTTACATACCTATATAACCCAAGCATTTATGGCCTCACTTAGACACACATTCTATTTCCACTCTAATACTCACCAAGTACAATCCCCCCGAGTATATGATTCAAAAGGAATCGCACAAGGGTAGTATGCAAAGCGGGAAGTGTAAAGTAGCAATGTAGACACTTGGTTGACACCCAGGCCCCACCCCTCCTTACACAGTGCCCTATTTTGGCAAGCCTCCAGTGTCTGGTTTAGGCGAGGCCTCGCGCGGTCGGGAGGTAATAGAAGGAGGAGGAAACTCTCAAACTCAAACAACTCTCACAATCTTACAAGAACTCTCACTGAAGCAAGAGGGAGATCGAAATATAAGAAAAAAAATGATCAAGCCCTGGTCTGGTATAGTAGCAGAATAATGCCTGTGATCGATCCAGGTTGGAACTTTTCGAGATCTAGTTGGTTAGTCAAGTCCGTGATACAAAAGCAAAAAAAACTCCATCCGCAACTTGAATGAAAGGTCAAGTCAAAGAAGAAATCTACTAACTAATCGGTGATCATCAGAACAGTCTCTGATTCAGACTGGATTTCGAACAGTCCCGGTTCAACATATCAATTTCTTGGTCAACAACCAAGGCTACGCGCCTATAAAAAATATATAGTACAGGTTTTTCTGTACGGAGAAAAAAGAAAAGCAAATGAGCTAATGGGAATATGGAAAGTTCTTTTTTTAGTCAACTCTGCTGACTATTCTTATATAGTTTGCCCTCGCCATTTTGGGGGGATACCTGCACGGGAGAGGATACATATTCAATACAATAACTCAGGTACTACTTACACTACCTACTGTTGTTAAATTAAACTTAAACCCACTAGTACATGCTCCTAGTATGGCTAATACAAATACTAAGCTCTAGTCTCCCTCATTCTCCACTGTCACTGCTGCTCTTATATAGCAATTAGCCACTGCTGAAGCACTGCTGCTATGTTATGCAATACCAAACCCCAAAGCCAAGGCCACTGCTGCAAATTTAGGACGCCAAACTTGCTGCAAATGTATCTGCTACTATGGCACTGTTGTTGCTGCATGCTTGCAATGTTGCAAGGCTTGCTCTTACAAGCTAATGGGCTAAAGCTCAAAGTCAATAGCCTATGCTGCATCTAATACACTAAATAAATACTCTACACTATATCCTTTCAAAACCTCATATCCCTAAAGCATATATAATCCCAATCTAACTTCTAATTCTCTAGGATACTCATCTCTGAGAAACCACACATCCCTCACTCACTCCCATCCCTGATACTCTGAGATACCTCACTAATACATATTTACCTACAACCCAGGTATGGACTATACATCTCAAACCCCCTGTCCAAAATGGACTGGATTGAAAGCACTCAAAGGGACAGGACTTATAGGTCTGAACACATATCTAAAAGAAACCTCACTGCTCTAACTTACCTTGACACTCTAATACTAACACCAACTCACTCACCCAAACATATTTATACATACTATCTAGATGGAGATACAATATATGTAGAACACCATCCACATATGTTCTAAACTGATACATAGTATGATCATACCATATCTGAACAATAAGAGGGATGATTAAACCAAGATCATATAAATAGACTGATACAATATGAAGAGAGTAGTGGTTATCAATGCACAAAGGCATTGCCTATGGGTGAATGCAACGAAGATTTGATGTTAGGCTAAATGTTGTGGTTAATGAGCGTTTGCAAACAATAAAGAAATGCAAACAAGAGTGCATGGGGGTAATGAAGGTGTGAGATAACAATTCGTTCCGATACCATGATAAGTATCAGGAAATGCAAGGAAAGGTGCAGGTCCTAAGTGGCAGTGGGCTAAGTTAGTGTTAGGACGTGAAAATGCAGTGGATAATTAGTGAAGTATCAAATGTGAATGTGTTAGTTACAAGTGTGTGTGTGAAGAGTGTCTTAGTGTACAACAAGTGTTAGATAAAGTAAATACAAGTGTATAAGGTGCCAAAGTGGGTCATGCAGCATGCAATGAGTGTCGAAATGAAACGTGGCTGTGTTCGAGTGTGTCAATGAAGATGAAAACAACAAGGTGTCGAATATGTGTGTACAGAGCAAGTGCAAATGTGTCCATGAAGTGTGAGGTTGTCACATGGTTTCCAAGTGTGTCCAGGCAGTGGATAATGTGTCATTATGTCAACTGAACTAGTGTATAACAGAAATCAAGTACAGTGATGTGTGTCGAGTGTGAATTGATGGGTGCAAGTAGTGAAGTGAGTAGTATGGGCATGTGTCAATCACGTGTCCAAGAGTGTCAAAGAGGTATCAAAGTGAAAGTGCAATTGTCAACAAGTGTAGCAAGCTGTTTGCACAGAGCAAGGGCTCTCGACAGCACAGAATGGGAACTTGTGGAGTCTGCAATATCTCGAAATCGAACTTCCCACACTAGTTGACAGTCATTGCCCCTAGCTGTAGGAGAAGAAGAAAGTGAAATGGTTCAGTGTGTGTCGAGATCCAGACCCTAGGGAGCAGGGCAGTCACTGTACACTGGTCGAGCCTAGGTCAAGTGTCCACATATTCAATACAACACAGCAAAACCCATCAAATTTGACACAGTCACAAACCATTGTAATCTACATATAATTAGCTACCTAATTATATAGTTAGTTCTGTAATTGGAGAACAAAAGTTCTAAGGGATATTTCGTCGAACACATGAGATCTCTCTCTGATATGGAGCGATACGCCCATGATACGGGCATCAAATGGACATGAATTGAATCCAAAATATTCCTAGGGCTAGGGGGACCCAAAACGAATGTATCTATGGAAAGAAAACAGAAATTAGAAAGTTTAGAGTCTCTTACCAATTGAGAGTTGGAATCTCAACGAAAACTCCTAGATCTAGATCTCCACCAAGCTCCAATGGTCAAATTACTCCAAATCCTTCCTAGCTAGCTAATAGAGACCTCCTCTATTCAAGGAGAGTGATTTGCAATTAGTTTGGTTGAATTTGGAGTTAATTTGATGAAAGGAAGCAAATTTGGGGAAGAACACCAATTTAGGATTAGGGTTTCAATGTAAGGGGAAAGAGGGGCTAATGTTTACTTAAATAGGCAAGAGGAGGCTAGTCTTGTCCAGCCATAGGCTGCCTTAGGGTTAGGGTTTGGTGAAATTGGATAAAGGCCTTCCTAACATGTAATTTAAGGCCCCTTAAGGGAAAGCCCCAATATGACTTAAGTTAAATCAACTAATTAGGTTCAAATTGATAATCTAGCTAGATTAGAGCCTAACTTAAGTTATCTAATCTCTCAGCAAGTTTCTATGGTCATGGCTAACATCTACACAAAGTAGTTCTAAGGTTTCACTTAACAAGACACTAATACAATTCATCAATTTAAATAATAATAAAATAATCAAAAAATTACCAATTACTAAAGTACCCTTGTTCTAGAAAGTGGTGGTGACACAAGGCAATAACTATTCAGCCAGATAAGAAGACTGTGACTGTCAATGTCGTCTCTCTACAATTCGGCGACTTTCCTGCTCAACTGGTACAGAATGGAGTCGTCCGTATTCCAAAAGCCACCTTGGAGATTGTCAATCTCCTGCCAGTACGAAGTGACGGTCTTGTACCTCTATCAACCGATAAAGGAAAGATAATGTGGATTCACCCCGATTTGGTTGCTGATTTTGAATCAAAGACATATGTTCCCTCTACCAAGACAACAAAGGTAGCCAAGTACAAGTCGTGTCATATGATATATCTGGGTTGTCATCTTCCACCTTTGGATGCTACATTCATTCTAGCGGTGGCTTCACCTTCCTCTTTCGAGGCGGTGATACCAAAGCCAAAAATCAAGTACCAGCCACAATTCCATTTGTACAGTCAACAGTCCTATGAACTGATAACAAAGATGGGATATGATCTATAGAAATCTCCTGGCTTGAATGACAGAAAAGGGTCTCATATACCTCTTTTTGTATCTTCAACACAATCAATCCCATATTGGTCTGGAATTCTGGACAGATCATTCATCTTTCCAAAAGAAGTCTTCCATAAACAAGACTCGGATGAAGAATTGTACTATGGTTTCCTTTGCACCTGTCCCGAAAGAAAAAGCCATGACTGGTACCAGATCTGGGAGACTCTATCTCAAAGACTATCCCTAAGGTCAAGAGAATGTTGTTACTCTTCCTCCTGTCTCTGATGCCCCTCCAACATCTTCTTCTCATGTCTCCAATGTTCCTTCGGCATTATCACTCCAAACGAAACCTGTTCCTCCAAAACCGACAGTAGCTGACAAAGGCAAGCAGCCGGCTCGCTTTGACAAAAACTTAAAGAAAACTCCACTTCAAGGACTCGAAAAGCCGTACAATTTTGACATATTGGCTCAACTGGCCAATACTCTGGCAAGATTATCAATTTTTGAACTCCTGCGTCTCTCGATGGAAACTCGAAAAATATTAAATGAAGCTTTGATGTAAGCTGACGCTTGTCTGGCACATCTCAAGAAACCAGACGAGGAACCAGTAGCATTCTCTCACTGTCATAGTGTGATGGAACTGATTTCCAATATCACCTTCACTCAGGATGATATGTTTCTGGAGGACAATCGACACGAATGACCTCTCTATTATATGAGGTATGTCGATACCATGAAGGTCGATCACATTCTAGTCAACCCAGGATCTGCACTCGGCATTATATCGAAGACTCTATTAGATACACTGAAGATCCCAGTTCATAACCTCTCTATATCAATTACGACCATTCTGGGGTTCAATTCCGAAAGAAGTTAAGTATTGGGAAATATTCGCCTAAAAGTCTAAATTGGCAATCTCTGTATGAAGGTCACCTTCTATGTGATTGACAATCACATCTCCTACAATGTAGTATTAGGAAGGTTGTGGTTGCATGAACATAACATCGTGCCATCCACTCTCCATCAATGCTTCAAATATGTTGATGACAACAAAAAAGTCCGAAAGGAAGTGGCTGACCTTAATCCCTTCCAAGGCATCGAAGCATATTATACAGACTCCAAAATTTATAAAGAAGAGTTCACGAAAGTTGTACTGGCTATGGGCATCAAGAAGATCGAAAAGAGAGTCCGGACGATATTCTAGTGATTCCAGTCAAGGGACGCACTTCTCGTCTCTCGTCTTCTCAGACGTTGACCATCAATCTCTCTCCTTCTACCAAGCATCCTCCTGCTGAAAAGATTGAGCATAGGGAACTCACCTCTTCTGAGCCTCTTGTTATCGACTTTTGTCGTAACAAGCCTTCTTTCCTCGTCTTGTTATTAATCTTGGCAAGCCATCAGTTAAGGTTAAAAACATTATTATAAATAATAATGTAAATATCAATAAAGTAGCATCTCCTTTGTAGTATACTAATGTTAATTATTACACACGATGTTATTTAGAAATCCTGGATAACTTTGAACCTCTTACCTTAGGGACAGTTCAACCTTTCCAAGATGTGGTATCACTCGAATCAGTATAAGACTCATTCTTTCTTGTTCCTTCTCAGAAGAAAGATGAGTATCCTATCCTCTTTAGCCAAGGATTTAATCAAAAGGCTACAGTTGATAGCGATTCTAAAAATGACGATAATGGACGACTTTAACTACGTCGTTATAGTCAACAATCTAAGAACATCATCCAAAATATGGGCTATAATTTCAAATTCGGCCTCAACGGTGGTAAAGGAATACGAACTCCTATTCGTATACTTATGCCAAATGGAAAGTCACTACAATATTATAATAAAGCAAAGCATGGGTTAGGCGATACTTCGCCAATCTCAACCCCAGATGTTTCTGAGACTGGTAAAGAAGAAAGATCTAGCTCTTCTGACTCTACATCATGGGATTCAGACCCCAGCATAGGGCATGTTCATCAAGTGACTCTATCTTCCAATATGGTGACCGCTGAGTTCTCGAAGGACGATGACGACTTTACCGAGACTCCTGAAACTAAGCCTTGGATATAAAGGATGGATATTCAATGGGAACTTCACTTCGAGCAGCGTGAACCACCCACTGAGGATCAATTGGTCCAAATCGACGTTGGAGATGAAGCCTCTCCAAGGCCAATCATTATCAGTAAAAGTCTTCCGAAAGTAGATAAACAAGAACTGATCCAGCTCATTAGGGAATATATTGACGTATTCGCCTAGAGCTATGAAGATATATCTGAACTAGATCATCATATTGCTACTCACAAACTTAACATTCTGCCAAATGCTAAGCCAGTCAAACAACAAAAATGTCACTTCCGATCTGATATGATGGACGCCATAGAAGCTGAAGTCAAAAAGTTAATTGCTTGTAGCTTTGCCAGAGAGAAAAAACATCCGGACTGGGTGGCTAATGCAGTACCAGTTATGAAGAAAAAAGGAAAGGTTTGAGTCTGCATCGACTTTAGAGACCTTAATAAAGCTTGTCCCAAAGATGAGTTCCCTCTTCCGATCACTGATGTCATGATCGAAAATACTTGCAGGTTCAAACGAATGTCTTTCATGGATGGATTCTCCAGATATAATCAGATCAGGATGAATCCCGAAGATAAAAATATTTTTTTGTTACTCCTATAGGAGTCTACTGCGACACAATCATGCCATTTGGCCTCAAGAATGCTGGTGCAACCTATCAGCGGGCCATGAGCACCATATTCCACGAATATTTACGAAAGATAGTTAAAAGCTATGTTGACGATATTAATGTCAAAAGTCGTCTAAAGAAAGATCACATCCAAGATTTAAAAACTATCTTCGATCTAATGCGCCAACATCAACTCAAGATGAATCCCACCAAATCATTCCTGTGAGTCTCTAGTGGCAAATTCCTCGGATTCATTATTACATATAAGGGTATACATATTGACCCCGAGAAAGTCAAATCCATTCAAGAGATGCATCCTCTCCGCAACCTAAAAGTGCTACCAAGTTTTCAGGGTCGACTTGCATACATCAGGAGATTCATCTCAAATCTCTCTGGACGCTATAGACCGTTCACTCAATTAATAAAGAAAGTTGTGTCTTTCGTTTGGGCTGACGAATGCCAGCAAGAATTTGAAGACATAAAGCGGTATTTGATGAACCATCCGATCCCAGTTCCTCCAATCACATGAATACCCTTCCTTATGTGTGTTCGAGCAATGGATCACTCTCTGGGTGCCCTACTAGCCCAAAAGAACAAGGAAGGTCATGAGCAAGCAATTTATTATCTCATTCGTATAATGATCGATGCTGAACATCATTATAGTCCGGTGGAAAAATGAGTGTTTAGCCCTAATGTTCGATGTTCAGAAAATACGACATTATATTACGTGCCATGTCACGCTCCGCTCCCGTAGGAGCGATCGTCCTCGCTAAGGCATGATGTCGCGTGAGTCTAGATTGTACTCACATAAGGCAGTTCCAGAACAGCCGATTACAGGCTAAGCAACGTGGGTCGTCGTACAGAAGTCCCAAGCAGAAGCATTAAATAGTCAGTAGCAGAAATTTGAAGCAAAACACAAGTCATACAAAATACATTTTTATTGATATTGAACAAAGAGTACAATGTAGGCACGAGGCCAAATTATAAGTCTCTCAAGCTCAATTTTCTCTCATATTATAAGTCACTCTGCTCTCTCTCATTTCTCAATACAAGCTTCAAGCAACGAGTGATAGATTCTTTGGAATAGCGATGTCCATATATTATGTCCCGTATAAGTTCTGACTCCATGCGGTCGCATGCCCCGAAATACCAAGGAACTCCGTGCCTCGACGCATCCAAGCTAGCTCCGTGCCATTGGGCTTCTACCTGTACCTGCACATGAAAATTGTGTGGTGTTAGTACTCAACTGTACTGGTGGAGTTAGCTCCTCGCCCACCCGTACAAAACTGACACGTTCATTTACTTTGTGCAGCTTAATTCCCTTTTTGATTGTCTTGCTAGTCTTGCCTTAGGATCAATTTTAGGACAGAGACACCTTTGCCTATACTTGGCAACGCAACGATAGGGTCATGTTATACTATATTCGTGACTTCAATACATATTCGTGGCAATGCCTCACCAAGTAAAAACTTATGCAAACTCGGTCGTGCCAAGACTTTCACTTATTTTTATGTGCCTCTAGACCATTCTCGTGCCAATGACATCGAGGGACGACTCATGCTGGTCGTGCCAGTAGACTTGATCGTGCCTCAAGATCGAGGCCGTGCCTCCCAAGGATCAACCAGACTTAGCCAAACTTGCTTTATGGTCCTTCCTGACTTAACTTGAGACGACTCGATAACGATAACACATTCATGCCGAAGCACATATTCTTGCGATAGGCAAATCTTAGGCTCCAGAATGGTGTTACAACCGTACACACTTAATCCGTGCCGATTCAAGGTTAGAGCTTGCTATAAGTATACCTTGTTAACCCAACTCGTAACATGCTAGTACTCGACGTAATCCAAAGACATACATGCGGATAGCCGCTCTTATGTCGACCCATCTATATGAGTGGTCACTAACAATGTCAAGCTATACTGGATCTTTGCATACGATGACCATTCGCATACGAGGTACGAGCTCCCACCGAATGACCCATAGCCTATATTGTAACGGTTTACTTCAATCGAGTCGTACCATCGATGAAGGTCGTACAATATCTGTAATTCCATCTAGGCCGACACGAACCCGGTGCCCCGACGATCATTCGAGGAATTCTCCTTACGCACAAGTTGTCCAATGACCATGCAAGACTCAACTCGATCGACCAAGTCCTTCCTTAATCATGACCATGCTTTCCAACTTTCTATCGAGACTCCCAAGTAGCGGGACCGATCTTGGGAACTTCCTTATCGAGACTCCCAAGTAGGGAGACCGATCTCATGAACTTCCTTATCGAGACTCCCAAGTAGCGGGACTGATCTCATGTACTTCCTTATCGAGACTCCCAAGTAGCGTGACCTATCTCGTAAACTTCCTTATCGAGACTCCCAAGTAGCAGGATCGATCTCGTGATCTTCCTTATCGAGACTCCCAAGTAGCGGGACCAATCTCGTGATCTTCCTTATCGAGACTCCCAAGTAGCGGGACTGATCTCGGCGACAACCAGTCGCGTGAACTTCTATTGTTTGAAAACCAGGGAACGACTACTAAGTAGTCTTCCATCTTAACTTGAACATAACGTGTTCCTTTGCTCGTGGCATGCTTTTCCCTAACCAACCGTGGCTCGTATCTTCGACCGACCTTGTTCTCTAGGCGACACTATCGCTCAAGTCATATACTTTATATGACGAGCCTTGAGATCATGGGGATATATGACTTGACAACCGTAGACAACATGGGACAATGCTTGCTATGACTTCAATAGCCCAGCTAAACTCTTGTCTAACTTATTTGGATAACGACTTGACGAACAAAGTATACGCCAAGCTTCACATCATGGAAACGTGTCATGCACGCGTTCGACTTGAACAACCAAGCTCTTTGGATGCCTAGACTTACGCCACAAGTCGTGCTCTACAATGTGCACTGTAACTTAACCCGTGGGACGAGCAAGGCAATGCCAAGCCCTGGACGATAGGACCGTACATGCTTTATCAAGCATTTATGCGGGCGACGCCTATGACTTAGGCTAATTTCAGCATTGTGGCAACTTAGCAACTTAGACCAACTTCCTTCTCCCAAGCCACGAGGCGAAGAACCGAGTGTCATTTTGAAAGCACGCTGAGCAAACTTCTAAGCCGACCGTGGGACCTTTCCATATTCTAAATTTCTGACCCAAGTTGGAATTATTTCCTTAGCTATGTGGATGCATCTCTTTTATTATCAAGCCTACTTGTGCATTTTAAAACTTTTATTTTATTAGTGTAAAGGCCAAGATGAGGCAAGTTCACCGAAGCCACCCACCTGAGTGTGTCTTCGAGTGAGCCATTGCGTGGCTAAATTCGTTGGTATTTCGATTCCTCCGATTGACTGAGCGGGACGGGGTACTACATCATACACCACTTAGAAAAAGTTTTGTTCTCGAAACTGAGTACTTACTCATCGACTTATCACTTTATTCAACATTCTATAACTCTCGCACACACTACGCCTATGCGTTTCTTCAATCCGAGCCACGCTCGCACTACCATCAATCTTTCCTTTAAAATACAATTTCAAAATCCTTGATACTTATATATTCCTCAAGTTTTACTTGAATTCAACGTATCACTTGGTTGGGTCATGCACATATCCCAGGCATCCCCAAAATACATGCATTTCAGCCAAGCCTTGTGATAGAGAATTCGTCATTCTCACTCGAGTCGCATCATGCACATATTCAGGCATCCCTGAAATATAATCATGTTATCCGAGTCTCGTGAGTGGGTATTTCATACTCTTGAATCATTCCATTCATCAATACCATTTTTCAATCCTATCATTCCTTAAGATCAATCATATCAATGCTAACTCTTGCAACATGGACGTCTCGCCTAACCCGCTAGGCCATTCTCAAGGCTAAAGTCAATGTCAGGATTGGAATCATAGTTTCCCAACAATAATGCCAATACTGACCCCAATCCTAGGGTCAAACCAAGTTGGAAGTACGGGGTTTTCTACCCAAGCTCGCATCACTCGGATTTCTAAACATCGACTCAAAATAAGAAACTTTATTGAATAAACTCAAAGTGCATGTTACAAAAGATTGAAATATCCAGCTCGAAGCTAATGCCATGTCGCAGGAAGAGGCGGATTGTGCTTGCAGTGCTTCAATGCTTTCCCAATCTGTCGACGAGTTTCATGCACAAGCTGATTCACAGAATATTTGTACTCCTCATAACACCATTTGTTTCTATTCTTCCAAGCCACCCAGCACACCGCAGCTACCACTATCTCCTTCAGATGGATGTTTGGCCTCCTCCACCATACAACAAAATCCAAACTCCTCGATGTAACCTAGAAATCAGACTGGAATTGACGCCAAACTTGAACAACTATGTCTCCTTCACCGAAGATGTGAGGGATCGTCTCCACAGTAGGGTTTACACAGCAATGACATTTCGACACTAATTGAAACCCCATTGTTTGAATATTGTCATCCGTGGGTAATTTGTTATACAATATACGCCATAATAATATAGACCACTTATAGGGTACGCATGAGCTCAATATATACTTAAACTGAGGCCGTATAGAGTGCGAGATGCGCATTACCTTCCAAGCTTCTGCAACTAAAAACTTTTGTGTAGACGTAGATGACCAAGCCCATTCTCCTGAAGCCAATGGAGTGATATAGTGATTAGCCATATCCCGACCGTGTAGTAACCTCCTCCAAACATGAGAGCACTTCTGGGGAGCACTAGCTGAATCCAAATCCTAAAATTTACAATACCTGGCTTTGATGAAGCGCTGCCATAATCCTTCCTGGGTTTTCAGTTTCCACCGTAATTTTACTGTGAATACATCCATCGTTTCTCTCAATGCTCTTATACCCAACCTCGCTTCCTCGATCAGTCGTGCCATTGAACTCCAACTCACCCATATATGATTTTGTAAACCATCATTCGTACCCCAAAAGAAATGAACAAACATATTCTCCAACCTATTCAGGACAGTCTTCGGAGGATTGCAGGCCGCAATCGTATACATCGGGATAGATAACAAAACTGATTTCAATAGTGTTAGTTTTCCTCTATACGACAGAATTTTTGTTGCCAACCTTCCAAGCGCCCTCTAATCTTTGCAATGAGGTCTTCATATAGCATGGTTGTTCGAACTCCAACTGCCATTGGACAACCAAGGTAAGTGAATGGAGGCTGTTTGAGCTCAAACCCAGTTATAGCATGGAGCTCCTCCTTCCTGTCGAATGATGGCATTTTGTAGATGGAAGATTTAGAAACATTAATGGCATGTCCTGAGGCTCGTTCATATCTCCTCAACACCCCATGTCGTAGCTGAACCGAACGTATGTCGCCCGCAGAGAATAACAACACATCATCTACAAATGCCAAGTGGGTAATAGCAGGACAACCGCTCGGAGCATAATAATGCTTGAATGAAGCATTTTCTAGTATTTTATTTATGTTTCTAGACAATACTTCAGCAGCAATAATAAATAACACTGGTGAGAGGGGAACACCCTGCCGAACTCCTCGAAAAGCTTTAAAGAATCCTGAGGAAATGCCATTTATAATGGTGGAGTACCAAACATTGTTGATTAGTCGAAACACCATACTAATCCAACTTTCAGCAAACCCAAATTTTCGTATGACTTGTATCAAAAAAGTCCAGTCTAATCGATCATACGCTTTGGCCATGTCAAGCTTGATTGTAATATTTCCCCTTCTACTATTGGTGTTCATCAGGCTCAACATTTCTTGAGCTAATAGAATGTTGTCAACAATCTCTCTACCCCGAACAAAGCCACTTTGTTCGGGAGAGATAATTCTAGGAAGGATTGGTACAAGTCGTAAAGCCAACAACTTAGAAATAATTTTATTGAACACAGTACATAAGCTGATTGGGCGAAATTCAGTCATGTACCTGGGATTATTGTGTTTAGGGATCAGTACCAAAGCTGTGCTCGTGATAGCTTTAGGAAGCTCAAAGCCTGCCATGAATAAGGAGATGGCTTCGACAATATCATCCGCAATAATCGGCCAACACGTCACGAAGAACGCGACCGTAAAGCCATCTGGTCCCCCCGCACTGTTGATATCCATGCTTTTAATAGTGTGTAAAACTTCTTCCTTCGTTGGCTCAGCAATTAGGGTTGCATTATCTTCCTCTGAAAGAAGATGAGAAATGACCTCCAATAGCGCAGCAACTTCCTCGACTCTAATGCTTTTTTACTGGATTTCATAATAAGTATTTACAACATGTTGTATCTCCTTCAACTCAGTTTTGATGCTGCCTTCATCATCAATAATGTGGTGAATGTGCAATTTACGATGTTTGCTATTAACACACTCATGGAAATACTTAGTATTCCGATCACCTTCAATATCCCATCGAAGTCGCGCCTTCTGTTTCCAAAATGAATCAACATATGCATGGCGTTGCTTCAACTCTGCTGTAGACCTATCCAATTTCATTCTTTTCTCCCACGACCGATCTACTTCATAAGCTAACTCATCCGCTAAGACTTGATCCCCCGCAGCTTTAACCTCCTGGAAAATATCACCAAACTTTTGATGACTCCACTGAGAGAGAGAGCTGTTCGACAAGCAGCCAAACGAACACAAACACGAACCAAACTATTAGCATGAGTAATCGAGTTCCAAGCCTCCTGCACCAGCTACATAAACCCCTCCTATTTCGTCCAGAAATCAAGAAACCTAAATGGTCTCCTTCCTCCATCCTGCTTGGCCAACAATTTGATTAGTAAAGGGGCATGATCTGATTCAACCCTATTCAGATGTTCCTCCTTCGACAAAGGAGCAAGATTTAGCAAGTCCTGAGTAACCATCATTCTATCCAGTCTCAAACCTCTCCTCTCCCCAAACTTGGATTTAAACCAAGTGAATCAACTCCCTATTATAGGAAAGTCAATAAGGCCAGCAGATAATTGAAAGTTAAAAAACTCCTGAATGGATATTTGGCAAGGCAAACGACCCCCAACCTTCTCATCAGTCCCTGCTATTATATTAAAATCTCCTCCTACTGCCCAAGAAATAGTGTATGTTGCCCTTAAGTTAAGGAGCCTATCTCACATGTCCCTATGGCCCTCTTTCTTATTATGGCCATGCAAAAAAGAAAACATAACTTCGGACAAGAAGAATTCATTTTTAAAGGCAATGGAAACTGCTTGATCAAATGAATACAACAGAGAGATAGTGCAACCCGACTTCGCCAAAACCTAAATATTACCCTTATCATTAGAAAAACCCTTGTCAAAACCAAGCTTAAGTTAGAAATGCAGCAGCTTAGAACTATCCACATTAGGCTCCAAGATAGCTAACAATTGAACTTTGTTCACCCGACAAATATTTTGAAGTCTTTTAAGAGCCATCTTATTTGCAACCCCACGAATATTCCAACACATGATGTTAAACATTAATGGGGAGTAGGGTTTTACCAGATTTTGTGTGTGCAAAAACTGAGCGAAGGACCCTATCAGTTGGCTCCGCTGCTCGCTTCTTACGTTTAGATTTAGGTTTCTCTGCTGCTTTCGTCGCTCCGACCTCTTCTTCTTCAACCGCATCTGCCCAGCTCCGTATTTCGCCCTCCTCTTCACTCCCTTCCTCGTCACGCTCGACATCATCCAACTATTGAGCTTCAGTTTCCTGCTCGGAAGAATTTGGTTGAGAAGAGACCGGGTCCTATCCGATGGCGACATCTCCACTACTTGCCAAAACCTGGCCAGTAATGGCCTCCATCCCATCATTAGGCTGAATAATCTCTCGCTCATCAACTGGAGGATCTGGATCTTTTTCTAATATCTGGTGGGTATTAGCCGGCGAATGGAGTGGAGGCTGAACTGAGGTGATATCCCTCGATGGCTGGGCCGCATCTTCCCGTTGGACAATATGAGTAGCTTCGGGCAATATAGGTTGTGCACTAGTTGATGCAGGAGTTTCCTTTTGAAGAGGCTCTTTCCCTCGTTCTTTGTGTTTAATTTTGCATGAGCCAATTAAATGACCCTGATGGCGGCAGTGAGAACAATAAAGAGGAGTTGATTCATACTCTATCAACTGCCAGAAACCGCCACTAGGTAAGCACCACCTCACTAGCATTCATCTGAGAACAATATTTCACTTGGAAAAACTAAACCCATAGACTCTTCTACGTTTTGAACTTCCACCAAAGTTTAATGGTAAAGGCCTTCATAATGTCTTCTAATCTCTTAATACCCAGCCCACCTTCTGACTTGGTGCGAGCTATAGACTCCCAATCTAGCCACTTTCGTTTAGGATCCCCTTGAAACGAACCCCAAAAGAAGTCGATGAATATAGCCTCTATACGCCTCAGCACAGTGCTCGGAGGATGACAGGCTGCCAGCATATAAACTGGGATGGATGTGAGCACCGATTTGATTAACACTAATTTACCCCCAGGTGATAATATTTTACTATGCCACCCATCAACTCTCGCCCGTATTTTGTTGTTAAGATCTTCATACAAACTTGCATTGCGATGTCCCACTGCCATAGGACATCCCAGATACGTAAATGGGGGCGTACTGATGGCAAACCCCATCCTAACTGCCAATTCAGCTGTTCGTTCAGGAGGAGCCTTCTTCGAAACATATAGAGATGTCTTTACCACATTGATTTTCTACCCAGACGCCTCCTCATATCTCTGCAAAACCTCATGGATCAATGTGATCGACCTGAGATCACCTGCAGAGAAAAGCAACACATCATCTGCATAAGATAAATGTGTGATAGGGAGGCATCCTCTAGGCGTAATGAACGGAGTCAACCCTTCATTAGACAGAAGGAGCTTCAAGCTACGGGAAAGCGTCTCAGCAGCTAGAATGAACAATGCAGGAGAGAGGGGATCTCCTTGTCGAACACCTCTGTAAGACTTAAAATAAACAGTCGATTTCCCGTTGATAAGAGGAGAAAAACCAAACATTGTTTTAAACTCGCAGCATCATATCAACCCATTTGTTGTGAAACCCAAATCTTCTCAACACCTTAAGCAAAAACTGCCAATCCAATTTGTCATATGCCTTCATCATATCTAAGTTTATAGCAATGTTTCCCCCCAGTGCTTCTTGTTCATCTTAGCCACTAATTCCTGAGCCAGGACTATATTATCAATAATTTTTCGGCCTCGAACGAAACTGCTCTGTTCAGGAGAAATGAGCATGGGCAACAACGAAGCCAGCCTAATAGTAAGCATCTTCGATATAATTTTATTCAAGACAGAGCACAGGCTGATAGGACGATAGTCGGTGAAGTATTTAGGCTGCTTGATCTTAGGAATAAGCACAAGTGAGGTGTTCGTAATAGCTCTGGGTAAGGAGAACCCATCGAAGAACATGCCCACCGCCTCAGCAACATCATCTCCAATAATGTCCCGGCTACTAAGGAAAAATTTAGCAGTATACCCGTCTGGGCCAGACGTGCTATTCATATCCAACGATTTAATCGTCTCAAGTAACTCATGTTTGGTCGGGATCACAATTAACCTGTCATTCTCCTCATCCTCAACTAAACAGGGGATGACTGAAAGTAAATCTTCATCCTCCTGGATTGCACCCCTCTCATATAATGCCGAATAATATTCTACTGCATAGGCATGTATCTGAGCTTTGTCAACCAACAATGTATCATTCGAAGTGGAGATGGCATGAATCCGCAACGCCTTTTTCTTATAATTAACACATTCGTGGAAATATGTCGTATTTTTATCCCCTTCTAAGTCCCATTTCAACCTGGACTTTTGCTTCCAATAATCCTCTTCAAATCTAACTCGTTGTTTGAGATAAGCAGTTGCTTGAACAAGCTTCATTATATTCTCATATGAACTCTCTGCTTCGAATGATAACTCAGCTGCTAGAATCTTATCCTCCGCCTCTCTAACTGCTTAAAAGATATCCCTATATGTAGCTCGACTCTACTTCGATAACGCCTTTCTGCACGCATCAAGACGAAGAGCCACCCTGGTGATACCATGATGATGATCCACAGACTGCCAGGCCTCATGAATCAGGTGAAGAAAATCTTCGTGCCTTGTCCAAAAGTCTAGAAACCTGAACTGCTTTTTGCCACCTTGTTGTTGTGATAACAAGCGGACGAGAATAGGCGCATGATCTGATTCAGTCCTATTCAGGTGTTCTTCAATTGAGCAAGGAGCCATTTGATGCCACATGTTATCCATGAATACCCGATCCAGTCGAGAAGCACGACGATTGGATTTGTTCGACTTGACCCATGTGAAAGAACTCCCTATGTAAGGCAATTCCGAGACACCTGCTGCCAATTGGAAGTTGGCTAACTCCTGTATGGAAATCATATCAGCAAGACGGCCCCCCAGTTTTTCCTCCATTCGAAGGAGAGCATTAAAATCTCCACCCACAATCCAAGGAAGCCACTGAGTGCTTTGTAGCTCCAACAACTTGTCCCACAGGATCCTATGCCCCTTCTTCTTATTATCCCCATGAACAATAGAGAAAAGCGCCTCGACAGGCAGCATAGGATCAACAACCCTAATAGATAGAGCCTGCTCAAATGAGTCAACAACATTAATAGCACAGCTCGACCGAGCCATGACCCATATGTTTCCTTTTGCGTTTGAAATATATATATATATATATATATATATATATATATATATATATATATATATATATATATATATATATATATATATATATATATATATATATATATATATATATTTATATAAAAATATATATATATATATATTTATATATATATATATATAAAAAAAAATATATATATATATATATATAATATATATATATATATATATATATATATATATATATATATATATATATATATATTCGTACTTGCAACACTTAGTCCAAGGGGTCCGAGTCATTCTGCAAAACCATCCTATACTAAGTCATGTTCAACCATTTCCTCAACATAATTAGTTTTATCGTACATCTAAAGAAGCACAAGTTGGCGAAAGCCTGGCAAAAGTAGAGCTCACAAATCTGAATATTTTGGTGTGTGCTCAATGGAGGTGACTTGCAGCGAGATGCAAGCTCTAGCAAGCAGAGAGAATAATCCCGAGATCTGGAATCTTCAAATATTTGAAGGTGGTCAATGAACAAAGATCGAAAAATTTATTTCAGATCAAGGACTATCACCATGATATATGTAGATCATTAAGGTACTACTTAGATATACCAAGTAATATAGCATGAAGAGACTGATACTATTATCCAACAAGTTAAACTCACCGTAACTGCACTTCTTCGATATTGTTAGAAATTGGCATTATAAGCATATCAAGGTAGTTTATATCAGGTCAAATTAACTGGCTTGGTTTTATCTTTTTGTAAATTAATTTTGAGACTAATTAACTGGGTAAGCACTCAACCAAGATAACCTGACTGATACCAAACTAGGTACGTCACCAGATTTTCAAGATATTACTTTCTATCTGCAGTATTTCCACATATATAGATAACAAGCAGTCTCCATAACACAATCGGCAGAACTATAGTATCATTATCTCACTCAAATAAGTGTGAAGCAATATCAATATCAAAGTGCAGTTTAAATCAGTCTCCGTACCTCAGAAGTACCATGTTCTGATGATGATGACTGATGTGTTTTTCTTGGATGGTTACTTTTTATCATTTCTTTGATTGTAGTCATTTCTTCTTTAAGTGTGACTATATCAGTCTCCATAGCTTCATTTTTATTCTTTAATTGGCGAGCAATCTCTCTACTTGCCGCTGAAGCACGAATCTCTATCTTTGAAACACCTCTACCCATGCCACGAACATAACCCTTTATATCACGTTCGAGTACCTAAACATACAATAGCAAGGGGATCATCTTCTACAAGCTTTGTAATTTTTTTCCTACAAGATATAAACAAACTATTGACAAAAAAATAATCTCACAAACCGTTGCAACAAGGTCATTGTCCAAATTATTTTGTCCCAAGTACGGATCATCTTCTACAAGCTTTCCAATATTTTTCCTACAAGATATAAAAACGATTCATATAGCATAGTTTATGAAACTCAAAATCATCAAAATTATTACTACAATTATGAGAGAGTTATTCTTACAATGTAATCGTTCGAGCTGGTTGAGGAATTAGTATTCTTAGGCATATGTGTGGTCACGTATAACATGCTTCTATTAACCTCACCAGTACGTAGGACTCTCATTTTTCTACATCAAAATACATATAAAATATCATATTGCAACAAAATATATGACAAGAAAAAAACAAAAAACAAAATAGAGAAATATGTATATTAAGTAATTACCAGCTTATGTGTTACCCTCGCGCATCCAGTCCTACCAGTTGTGTGTAGCACCTTGACATGTTTTCTCGCTTCGTTGCCAACTTTACGATGAATATTGTCTTCAAGAGTAGAGCAGAAATCAACAAAGTTGTTAGTGTGGTTATCTTTGTGACCTAAAGAGAAAATTGAAATAAATTCCCCTACGCAGCACATAATCACATGCATTGAAGATGTCCTTGAAAGCTCCACTTAAAAAACCCTCCCTTGATGCATGCCTCTCTTGAAGACATGAATCTCTAGCTAGGTAGGGGGATATGAAATAGGACCTTAATGAGATCCATATTCATTAGGAAATGCTGATGTGCGCTTTGAAGAGCGTGACAATATCATTACTAAACGACCTTTTTATGTGGCCTAGGTGACAATGACTTACATATATTTCGAACTTAAGAGAGTTATTTTTTTCTTTTCTTTTTTCTTTTTATAAAATGTCGGCAAACCATCCTGATCGTCCTCATCACCCCGGCTCCCTCGACCAAGCACCCGGCTACGCAGACCAAAGGAACTTACCATCCTTCTCATGACCTACTACTGATGCTTTTTGATCATGACTACTACTCACCAGCTCTCTTCCAAGAACACTAGTCACTCCAAGTCCAAGGAGAGCATTCAAACACAACAACGCTGCAACAAATGACCCAGCCATTACTTGTTGATTATTGGCACACAAGTATAAGAGAGGATGCATGGATCGTAGTGGGGGTACCGAGGGGTTCTTATAGGCATGTAACTGCTTGCTTACATTGGCATTGAATGTGCTAGGCTGCTAGCTCTAACTAAACTGTGATATTTTTTAGCTAGCTAGCCATTTGATGAGTTCATGGGAATTTGGAGGTGGTATAATTATTATGAGCACCGCGTACATGGTGGTTGTTGCGTTGGGTGTCATGCATGTTGACGAATTTAATATAAATTTAGAGAGATGATGACCTAACTAAGTGAAGCTATCCACAAATGTTTCTATAATTCCATGCCAATGTTCACTATTAATTCTGACAATAATAAGCTAGGTTTATGCATGCAACTATATATAGTCACCCTGCTGAACTGTATTGTCCCGGGGGCCATCGGCATGTTCCCGAACTGGTCGAGCATAACCGCGGTCAACAGATACGTAGGCATCTCCGTGACCGAGTTGATGCTCAAGTAGATATTGGTCTTAAGATTGACCATGTTCAGGTTTATGTAATAGTATACACAGAACACAGCAGGATTATCGCCACAGAACATAGTCGTGTCACGGCGACCTGACCACATCTATGGTCGACCTCGACAGGGCCGGACCGCCGACCCTCTCCACAAAACGAGACATATTCACAATTTAAGCAAATTCTAGAAATTTATCACAATAATAAACAATGTCCCTCACCAAATAAACAATACCATAATATATAAAATCTGAGCTATAACCAAAATTGAATTCAGAACAGTAATAGAAGCAAAATTATATACAAAATTAAACAATACCTGAGTTCTAATTAGTCTACAGCCTTAGATGCCCCAGGATAAACCCTATTTTCTATTCAAAAATATGTCGAACAAGGTTACGAAATAGAAGAAAAAGAAAAAGAAGAAAAAGAAGAAGAAGAAGAAGAAGAAGAATATCTTACCTAGAGCTTGTTTTGGGGAAAATTTTGGGAAGCACAATCGATGGGTGGAAAAAATTTGAGATGAGAGAGATACGAGAGAGATGAGAGAAGATGAAAATTTTATGGAGAAGAGATTTAGGCTCCAGCGGGAAAACTTTTGGGGAAATTTTTCGGGAAAAGAAACTTTAGGCTCCAGCGGCAAAATTTTCATTTTAGGGAAAATTTTGAGAAAAGATAGAGGGAGATGAGAGGGGCATAAAAAATTATCATGTTAGGCCCTCCAAGTGCATCTAGCAGCAAAAGTTTTAGGGAAAAGAGATTGGCTTTAATATTTTAATAATTTTAACAGAAATTGACAGATTTCAACTATCGAAAATAGAACTACTGTCATGGCCAGTCGTTATTCGCAAACCTAAAGACTCAAAAACTGCTTATTTTGACGTAGTGTCGTTGGGGCCTCTACAAATAGAAAATATATATATATCAATACCAATGCCCAACGGTTTAACATCTAATAATTCTCGTTAGACTGAAAGGGTAAGAATATCACCTTGTGGAGACAGTGAATCCTGCGATGGCAATGATGGTTCTGGTGGTCCAGGAGACTGCGCCAACACTGATGGAGTAGGTGAGGTTATAGTATCCTGCTGCACAATTTTGGATGTCACTAATTTTCTCCTCATCTTGCACTTAAGCGGTATTGGAGGTGATCCCTCGCTTTCACCAGGTTCATCCTGCACATCCGGCCCTCAACTAGTCCCTTCAGTAGGAATTCTACTTTCTTTTAGGATTAAAGAAGGGGTTGCTCCAGTTCCCCCAGAAGAAAGTTCTGCTTCCATTTGTCGCGTCTGAGATCTCGTCCTCGTCGCGGGCTGTTCAATAATAATAACTGCTTCATTCTTTTTCTTTCCCCGAACCTTAGGGGGAGAAGGAGGTTCGGTTGGGGTAGATTGGGTAGATGATTCCCCAGCTTTCTGTCTTTTGGTAGCCCCTTTCGCAGGAGATTTCTTTTTTTGCTTCTTAAGGGAGATATGTAACGGATCATTCACTTCATCAAGGAAGCCAATAAGTGCAGCTTCTAAAGGCTCGTCAGCAGGAGCATTGTCATCTGCTTCTCTGAATTCCAGATTAGTCTTAGTCCCTGCCCGCGACCGTCTGACTCTGACAAAACTATCGAACAAAGAGATGCCTTCGAAGAAGGTATTGGCCAAGTATAGAAATTTGCGTATGTGTAGCAGAGGGCATTGTGAATGTAGCATTAGTGCCCTTTGCACTATAATACCTCCATCCTCTGGTACCATCGATCAAGTATCTATAAGCTTTTTGGCAGGTGGTTGCGTTCCTAACGTACATTTGATCGTAGCCGAATTGGCGAGCAAATTGGCTAGGCAGATATGGCTCCAGGAAGCACTCACCCCCGAACCGGTATACTAGGTGAGAGTGTTTGATCATCTTCAACCACATGAAAGCAGCCGGAGGTGGACGAGTAGCCATAATTTCTAAGTCCATAAGTAGGGAAGGAAGATTCTCACATCTGGGAGGAGGAAGAACGCAATTGAATCTCTACTCAGAACCCATATTCAATGCCTTTCTGCAATCAGTAAGAGTGTTCACTTTCCATCGAGACATGGCATAATATCTGATGAAATCCCCTCCTACAACACTTAGAGCCGGATCCATTAAAATGGGATGGTACAGCAGTAACCAGCCAAACAAATAAGTATACGGCATCTCAGTATGAGGAAACTCGTCTCGAGTGCTGGGATCCACCATCATGGTATTTGTAAAAGAACGAAGACCTACGTTCAGCCGGCAAGTCATCGTATAAAGAATATCCATTTTGTGCCCAAATAATAAACGCACAGCGGCGAATAGCATACCTCGGTGGATTCTATCAACAATACTGGCTCTGGGAACCACGAACCGTCGTAGCCAGAAGGAGAGAAAGCCTGCAAGAGTAGCTTCTCGAGACATCTTTCTACCACCTTGTATTATATAAGTCTCGTTGGGAGTATTAGCACGAAAATCACGCCAATCCTCCATTAGCTCATTGTCGACATGTATTGACTCTTCTATCAATTTTTTGATAGTACTGCGGTTAAGTGGTTCAAAAAATTGAGGCTCACAATCTAGGTGTTCTTGCACCTTGACTTCTTGGACGTAGCCCAAAAACAGATACACCAACCATTTGGTTAAATAACATGTCCCCTTTGCATGGCTCTTATATAGAAGAGTATATATCATAAAATGACATAACAACTCTTCAAAGACTGCAACCATTTTTGGGTTTTTCTCGGCTAAATCATCTAGCTCCTCATTTGTTGGCACGTATGCTTCGTATGGGTGGTCACCCATTGGCAGATGAGAAATATATCGCATCTCATGGAGGGCGAAGCCTATTTCTCCTCGATGAGTCATAAAAGTGCATGTCCTATTGTTATATCTTTCCACCAAGGCTAAAAACAAATTAGAATTGGTGCAGATGCCACTAGAATTAGTCCAGATAGGTTCATAAAGCTCCAATTCAAGAAGCTTGTCCCTAAAGTTATTCAGAGCCCAGACAGAAAGTTGGTTCCAGCGTTTGATATCTGGATTCATCAGACCCGTCAGCCGATTTAGATACTTTCCTTCAGCTTTAGCAAACAGGTTGGCGAAGAATGGTATCCTAACTGGAATAGCAGAGACGAATCCTCAGGCAGCACACAACTCGGTTTTAGGCCTCTCAAATAGGTGTTATGCCTCTCTGATGAAATGAAAAAAATGTCCTTTCTCTGCGGACCTACTCTGTGACATATCCTTCTAACCCTAGCCTGTTGGAAAAGGGTTAGGTCCCATGCCATGTTTCGAGGATGGTTGGAATGAGCGTAATAGGATAGGAACAGATGCCTCGTCATATCAGTAAGATACATTAGTCTTTCTTCACTTTGATAGACTCGCTTTGATTTGCACTGAGAGTCTTTTTTGATGGCTACGCCAAACAAGAAGGTCGGTTTCTTGTGGGGCACTTGATCCAAACTTGTGAAGGGTTCACCATTCATCATACATAGCAGAGTCCTGTTATCTTGGGATTCTAACAGAGCTCTTCTAGTAGAAGGAAGATCAAATCTTTTTGATACTCCGAGACTCGGAAAGCAGAGGCCAATATCTCTGCGTTAGGGTCTTTTCTGAGGTCAAATGCAAGAAAAGAAGCAAAGGTTAAGATCATGAAGGCAAAAGAGCTTAATCTTCACAAATCTCTAAATTGCGTATGCAACGTAATCCTTAAATTGTGCATACAATGCAATGGTGCATATAGTGCAAAAATAGTCTCTGAGTGGCGCATGATAATCTCTTAAAGTTAAGTGCCTTATGACAATTTTTGTTATTTGAGCATGACAGTTCTTCAAGTAGTGCACATGACAGTTCAAATATTTTTGCGTATATGACAGTTCAAACATTTTTTGCGCATATGACAGTTATTACGCATGTAAGATTTTTAGTGCGCGCTATGTTTGGCCAGCACTCTGAAAGAGGTGGCACTATTTGTGAAATTGTGCAGCGCCAACCAAGACTCTGAAAGAGATGGTTGGCACTGCCATCGAATGGTGCTAAGCCCACTGTTCATTGTCTTCTTCGATGATCACCTTCGAGCACTGGGTTCACCTCCTCAGCTCTCGCCGACGGTGGCACGTACTGCGGCGACTTCAGTGGCAAAGTGCGCGACGGGGCTCCGGCGACTCCCTTGCCCTTATCAATGCCCGACTTCTTTGGGGCCATGGTCGATCGAAAAAAAATTTTGAAAGTGAAGAAGAGAAAAATGAAGAGCCCGGGAAGAAGAAGTCTCGAGTAAAGAGATTTTATCTCTCTTCCTTCTCGAATATTTATAATTAAAATCAAAGTGTAACGACTGCACAAATTGTGTAGAAATCTGGTGTCGTTTACGCTCCTATAGTGCACTAAACACACGAAAGTTGCTTCTAATTCAAAGTGTTTCAAATTTTAAAAAAATTCAAAATTGAAAACTTTAAAGAGGGTCGTGTAGAAGCTAAAAATTGCTGCAGAGAATATATTGCGCTGGATAAATGGCGCCCAGAAGTTAAATAGCGCTCAGAAACAAATAGTGCTCAGGAATAAATGGCGCTCGGAAGAATAGCGTTGGATGCCACGTGGTAAGCTTCCTCGAGAAGCTAAAACAGTTGTCATAATGACTGACAAACGCGTTAGTCAAGGAAATTCCGTTCGAATTTCGAGCGCGTGGCGCTCGAGAAGATTGTGTCAGATTCTACAATAATAACTGATAGGTGCCTCGCACTATTTATCGTTTGGCGCGAGGCAGTCAACTCCTACAGATTTAATATATTAAGCATAGGGCACTAATCATCAAATTGCACCAAGCGCTATTTATGAGTTGGCGCCAATTGATCAAATCATCCAGAAGCAGGAAGATGACGTGGCACGCATGCCATAATCTCGAAGAACGTGTACATAACACTATCCACGACCAAGCACATCTCGCTCACAGAATGCCATGTGTCTCAAGCAGTTAAACTAACCGCTCGCGCCAATGGATGATGGCGCACCAATTGCAAGTGTGCGCCAATCAGGATAACTGTTTGACAGTTATCTCTAAACTCTATAAATAGAGTTCTAAATCACTTCTCAAGCATCACTAATGATCATAATCTTCTGAGCAAGTTGCTGCAGTATTCTCTAAAGTCTTTCTTCTTTGACATTGCATCATCCAAGGGATAAAGTGATCATCTTCTGATCAGATTCTTACAGTTGCACTTTTCAGAATCAAATTATACTATTGTACTCTTATTTTCTTAGTTTGTATTTAAACTTTTGTTTTTGAAAACAGCAAAGAGTAAAGAACATCAGAAAAGTAAACTCATGACACAGCAATGCATATGGGTTTCCCTCTGAAAGGACTAGTCCAGTCTCGAGTACTCTTGCTCGATATTAATCCACTATGGTACAAGCTTTAAGCGAGCGCTTGCAGCTCCTTACAACCACAAGTTTTTATCCGAAAGACTCGCAACTTCAAATACGACAAACTTGAAAACTGGAACATTTTTGGAGAGTCTTCTTTACAACTTGAACAACCAAATTCTAGATTAAAATAGAATGGCACTTGGCTTAGCTAGGAGTCGCTTAAAGGCTTGATGTGAAAGTGAATAACTCTCGAATGCTTTCAAATAAAGAGAGAATAAAGGAATAAATGAATGATTTGAAATGGAAAGTTCTCCTCTATTTATAGCATTTTTAGGGCAGAACTTGGGCAGAGTTCGTGTCCGTAAATTTCATAATTTGAAAAGTGGTTACAAATATTCAGGAAGACTAAACTGATCAAGAAACAAACTAGAAGAACTTGGGCAGAGTTCAGGCCAAACTCGGGTAGAGTTCTCATAGAGTTCTCATATGAATATATGTTCAAATAATGTATGGACTTTTTGTATGGCTATTGGATATGGGTTTGATATAGGATTGGATATAGGGTTAGGTATAAAGGTAGGTTTTTGAATGTGGAGTTTGGAAAGCCAGTTGCCAATCTGATCAACCTTACATTTTTTTCTAGACTTAATAAAAATAATACAGTATAAAATAGAAAAATAAATCTAGATCTGCATCTTTAGTTTTTGTATGATGAAGACGTCAAGTAGTAGCTTGTTATAAGTAGACGTTCTGTTCTTCTACCTGTAATATATTATTTGTGTATCGACCAAAGTCTATGTTGATTATTAAAATTAGGTGTGACTATGACCAATGGGCCAACAGGATACTAGTATAAAATCTCGATGTCAGCGTATTCTATAGTCTTTACTCGTCTTATATTATTGCTAGTTGATAACTACCTTTACCTTGCTTTAATTTTAATTTGGTATATATTCTGCTATACTCTATTCACCCCCCTCTAGATTTGCCTTGCAATCCTACACCATGATCTCATATTATCTTAGAATTCTAAAGAGTGATAAACGGAAGGTGAGTTCTACAATAATAATAGTGAAAAAGAGAAAAAGAAGAGGAAGTTTGTGTACAACACTGTCGCATATCTACAAGTCATTATATTCTTTACTTGTTGGATTGGTAAGTATATCATTAGTAAAGGAAAATAATTGTGAGGTTTTCGTGAGTTATTTTTGTACGTATCGGGTTATAACGAAATAATGCTCAGACATAAACAGTGGTTCTTCTGTAAAAAATTTCCAAGTAAAAAAAAGGAAAAATTTGAGTGGCACCCCACATTTGTTACGCTTATTTAAGGTGCACCCCACATGATTACATTAATGCATAACACCCCCCACTTTGGACGGTTTCTGTCTAAAACTAACGGTCAACCCCGTTGACCAATTTTTTTTGACGAAAATACCCCCCATCACCATCATCATCATCATCAACTCATCACCACCACCATCCACCATCATCACCGCCCCCCCTCCCGCTCCGCCCCCTAGCCCCCACCGCCGCGCGCTGCTGCTGCCGCCGCCGCCGCGCGCTGCTGCTGCCGCTGCCGCGCGCTGCTGCTAGGGGGCGGAGCGGGAGGGGGGCGGAGCGGGAGGGGGGGCGGTGATGATGGTTGATGGTGGTGGTGGTGATGATGATGATGTTGGTGATGGTGGTGGTGGTGATGGCCGGGGGGGTGGAGGGGGGCGGTGCGGCGAGGTCGGGGAGGGGGTGGGGGAGAGCAGCGAGGTCGGGGAGGGAGGGGGGAGAGCGGCGACGCCGTGGAGGGGGCCGAGCACGGCGGGGGGCGGAGGACGGGCAGCCACGTATGACGGGAAGGGGGGACACAAAAGAAGACAAGGACATTTTCGTCAAAAAAAAATTTGATCGTTAGTTTTAGACAGAAACCGTCCAAAGTGGGGGGTGTTATGCATTAATGTAATCATGTGGGGTGCACCTTAAATAAGCGTAACAAATGTGGGGTGCCACTCAAATTTTTCCTAAAAAAAAAGCCTTACGCAATGTTTTTAAAACCAAATAAAAGTTCGACTTAGTCAAATTGGTCCATCAAGTGGGTTAACTCGGATTGAACTAGATATATATAGGCTTACAATCTTACATTAATATATTATTTAGTCCACAACTATACTAGTGCTGGGGCACACGCAATGCGTGTGCAATGCATTAGATTATATAATCGGACATATTCGTTGTGTTTGTAAAATGGCTATACATTCGTTATAAAGATTTATTTATCCTAATCTTATTCAAATTTTAATTTATTTTGAAATTAATTCTCATCAAAATATAACATTCTAAATTTAATATTTCAAAAACATTAATATTATTTGAATATAAAATTTAATGTATATCTAAAATCTAAATTTAAATATAATACTTATTAATATAGGCAAGCAATATTATCAATTTTTGCATCTTATCTAAATGTAAGAATTTAATCATTGTTATCATTTTCACCCCCAAATCCAAGAAATTAATCTCTTAAAATATTAGAATTATTTATGGTAAAATGAAAGCAATAATGCAATTCAAATAATTGCATGTCAAACTAAATGTTTAGAATTATTTATACATTATATTTTTTGTTTCTTTGTTTTCCAAAATTTTAAAAGAAATGGAGATATATGTTTCTACTATTCTAATGAATTTAAAAAAAAAATGTGCTGCACAACTGGCGCTTTTGCAATTGCAAAAATAGAAAGATTAATTGGAGCTTAATATGTATTTTACTACTTATATGGAATTGACCATATCTCGTATCGCTCATAGCAGAAGCTTATAATGGCCAAAAGTCATACTTAAATATCAATGTCAACCTATATTGCACTGATACAAATTATGGCACAATAAGATACATATACGACACATTGTTGGAATAATACTTTTGGAGTGCTATTGTATAAACTCTTGAACCTCCATCTACATATTTAAGAAAACTCAACAATAATATTTATCAAAAATAGTAGAATCCAAACTACATAATGCAATTCTTGCTATAGCCAAAATCATGTCAAAGAATCTAAAAACAAAAAATAAATATTATTTTTTCCAAAAATATAAACATAAAAATTGTCCAAAGCCAACTACTCCAAATTGGTGTTAGTTTGTGTTGTATCTGACACGCAGACGGACCCAAAGTACACTACCAAAATTAACACCACATTATTAGGTAAGATAATATTATTGCATTCACAAAATTTTATGTTTTATCGGTTAAGATAATATTATAAGAGTTGCAGCATAATCAAGTAGGATATCTCTCATATAGCTGAAATTATTATTTATTATTATCAAATATTCATGGATCCAATTAAAAATCAAATGCTCATGTTTCAAACGAAGCAAATATTAGGATTTAGTGATGAACTTTATCTTTAAATCAAGTGGGCTTTATCTTCATTTTTACTATAATGAGATATTTTTGATTGAACAGATTTTCAAACTCCATAGTAATTCAATATTCACTTCCAATAATACTGGCTTAGTTTTTCTAGACAAATAGTAATGTTGAATAATTATGATACTTGCCCTGGAAATAGATGAAATGGAAAACTATATCAAAAATTATCATCCACGAAATAGATGAAATCCAAGAACCTAAAAAAATGATTTCCCATGGGGAGAGATCTATAAGAATAATCTGGAACTAAATATTAATCCAGGAAATAGATGAAATCCACGAACCTAAAAAATTATTTCCCATGTGGAACGATCTATAAGAATAATCTGGAACTAAATATTATAGAAGAAACATATACAACACATAAAAAGAAAGTAATGAATCCTACCAATAGAACATAGAGGACGGCCTGGTCTTACTTTTCAATATTATCATCTACCTTGCTTATGAAGCCACTAAAGAGACTCTGGTTGGATAAAGAAAGGAGAATAGAAAACCTACCGAAATAATTAGATAAAAGAGAGAACTAGAACGTGAATGCACGAATAGGAGGTTACATGATTTTGGATATAGTGGGCTGGTTTTAGATAATGGGATGTAAATAATATTTTTATCCTTACATGGTTACTTTTTTAACCTAAGAATCATAATCCAAACAATCATGTATACAATCCAACACCCCTGGTATTTCGATTATATATATATATATATATATATATATATATATATATATATATATATATATATATATATATATATATATATATGGCAACCCCTCTCCTCGCCACACCGGCCCCCCTTGCGATCTGGTGGCTTGGCTGGCAGGTCGGACTTCTCTGTCCGGCTGCGCCCTTCGGTGTCTTCGTCCCCCTCGGAGGCTCCCCCTCCTCCCCAGGGAGGCCAGGCTCCGCCTGGCCCACCCCCCAGAGGGCCCCCCCTCTTCGCCGGCTTCCCGCCGAGCGGATTCCCCCACAATCTCCCCCCTCCCCCCCAACCCTATCGTCGTCGCCATCTTTCTCGGCGGCACCGGCGCCACCGGACCAGGCGAGGCCCTCTGTCGGCTGATGTTCCTTCCGGAGAGCCCCCACCCGTTCCGGCACCCCCTCTTCTAGTCGTCCCTCTCGCTTCCCTACCGGGCGCGCCTTCTCTCTTCCCGGCGTTTCCTCCCATCCCGACACCTCCTCCTCTCGCCGCACCCCTTACGTGGCCAGCGCCTCCTCCTGAATCGGTGGCGCTAACCCGCTCGAAGGCGACCGCGTTCTTATCTATTCAGTGGCCGGCGTCCTCGTGCCTCCCGGCTCCCGGCGGCCCTGGACCGGTCCCCGCCTCCACCCCTCCAACAATGACGACGTTCCCTCCAACGTCGGAGGCCCTCCCTGGCCCCCGTCCCGTTCTCCGGCGAGCCAGGACTCCCCCTCCCTCTTTCCCTCGCCTCCGCCTCGGTCCCCATGTCCGCCTCGGGGCCCTAGTGGGCTGCTTCCCCTCCTCCCGCACTGGTTCCTCCTACGGCGTCTTCCGGAGCCCTCGCTCTCCCACGGCCGTCGGTGCCCCCCTCCGCGGGTTGCTCCCCTCCCCGCGTCGCTCATCCCCCCCTTCGAGCCTCTCCGACGCTCTCTCCGGCACATGATGGAGGTCGAAACCACATGCCGGCGGTAGGCCTCACCCGCATGAGGCCGTACCCCCACTCCCGGCCTCCCCATCTCCCCATCCTAGGCCTCCATCTGCGCCTCCTCCGGGATAGCCGCCCCCGCCGGCGTCCTCCTGGCTCCGGTGGCGCGCTGGCTTCCTCTCTAGTTCGCCTTCGCCCACCTCGCCGGAGCCCCCGTCCCCCTCTAGGACTCCCCGCCGGAGCCCCAACGTCGTCGGGCCTAGCGCTGGGGGGCCCTCGAGCCGTGCGCCCCCCCTACCTCAGGCAGAGCCCCCTCCTCCTCGGGCAGGGTGCCCCCATCCCCCCTCGGGCCGCGTACCTGACCCCTCCTCGGGTCTTGCACGCAGGGATCCGCACCTAAGGCTTTTCGAATTTCGAATTTTTGAATTCCTTTGTTTTTCAGTGAAAAAAAAGAAAAAAAAGAGAGAAAAAAACCCTCAGGCTGAGTGCCCACCCCCCCCCCCCCCCGGGCCGCATACCCGTTTCCCCCCTAGGGCCATACGTTGCTATGGTCAACAGTCCATAATTTTGGAAATTTTGGTTTTCAAAATTTGGAAATGCTCCGAAATTTCGTTGCATTGCGAAATTTTGGTTGTTTCGAAATTTTAAAATTTTGAATTTCTACTTTTTGGTATTTCTTACCTTGTTTTACAGGGCCCTTTTGCGTTGTCTGGCCCTGCACCGGTCTGTATTGCTCTCCTACAGCCCCCTTTAGCTTTTCAATAAAATGATGTTTTATCCATTGTATTGCTCTCCATGCGACCCAAGTGGTCAGGAGATCGATTCCCGGTGGGAGAAGTTCCCGTGGTTCGATCCATTGATCTTCCACCACCGTCTTATACCTCTTCGTGTAGGCTTGTCAATGGTAGCTTATTTTGTCGGATATTGGCATTACCATATCCGAACCATTAACTATCGAATATATCCGATAACTATCTGATATCCGATCGGATATAAGTTTTGGCTACCGTATCCGTTACCGATAATTTTAACGGATATCGGATAATATCTGAACGAATAAGATTACTAAAAAATATTTTTAAAAAAATCAAAACCAGCAGATTTTGTCAAGGAACAAAATATTTCCACATTGAAACGATAGATTTTGTCTAGAAACAACAGATTTTCACATTGAAATATCATAAGCAGCAGATTTCCATGCATACATTAATACATTTGCACCAAAAAATTCTTCCGACAAGCACATATAACTAATAGTCTCATGCATACATTGAATATATTTTAAATTTATTAAATAATTTAAATATTATTGGTTCGGATATTATTGGTCCGGATATGACACTTACCGTATCCGCATCCGATATCCGATAAATATCCTATATGATATCCGCATCCGTATCTGTATCCGAAATTTCGGATATTTTCGGTTCGAATACGGATCGGATACGAATTTTCGGTCTACCATTGACAGACCTATCTTCATGGTAACCATAAGAGCCACTCGAGTTCGATAAATAAAGATAACCATATATTAAGACTAGTTAAGGTTTGCTTATTTAAAGAGAACCATATAATTTGAATCCAATGATCAAGCATTTTAAATCTTAAAACCCAACCAAAATCTCATACACGTGCTTACGTGTCACATGTACCTTCCACGTGTTAAACCCACACCATCTTACGTCACCGTTTAACAAAGCACCCTCCTTATTACAGAGAGAGCGAAAGAGCACCTTCCTCTTCCTCCTCCTCCTCCTCACTATAGCTCCTCTTTTTCTTCTTGCCATTAATTGTTTGTGTCACTTTTGCATATGAGCCCCTATCCTTCCGGATCGGGTTCCCGGTGGGCGCCCGGACCCGCGACCTCCCCCGCCGACCTCGACGGCCTCCTCGCGGGCGCCGGCTACCGTGTCCGCGCCTCGGACCTCTACGACGTGGCGCGTAACCTCGAGCGCCTCGACTCCGCCATCGGCTCCGCGCCCCAGCCCGAACTCTTCGGGGACCACTCCAATCCCTCCGACCTCACCGCCTGGGTCGACTCCATGCTCTCGGAGGTCACCGCCCATCCCGACCCGCCCGCCATCGGCCTCCTCCGCCACCCGAGCTACGCCGACAAGTGGACGGACCAGATCATCCCTCCAGATCCTTCCAACCAGATCCCCACCGTCGTGGCGCGCCACCAGGAGGAGGAGGACTCCGGCATCCGGCTCGTCCACTTGCTCATGAGCTGCGCCGACTCGGTCCAGCGCAGCGAGCCGCGCCTCGCCGCCAACCTCCTAGAAGAGATGGGGATGGTGCTCGCCCGCGTCAACACCAGGTTCGGCATCGGCAAGGTCGCCGGCTACTTTGCTGACGCGATCAGCCGGCGCCTCTACTTCCCCGCCGCCGCCGCCGCCTCCTCCGCCGGACCGTCCACTGGCTCGTCCGAGCACGAGCTCCTCTACCACCACTTCTACGAGGCCTGCCCCTACCTCAAGTTCGCGCACTTCACGGCCAACCAGGCCATACTCGAGGCCTTCCACGGCCACGACCGCGTCCACGTCGTCGACTTCGGCCTCATGCAGGGCCTCCAGTGGCCTGCGCTGATCCAGGCCCTCGCGCTTCGTCCCGGCGGGCCCCCCTTCCTGCGCCTGACCGGCATCGGCCCGCCCTCCCCCGACGGGAGGGACTCCTTGCGCGAGGTCGGGCTCCGCCTAGCCGAATTAGCCCGGTCGGTCCACGTCCGCTTCACGTTCCGCGGGGTCGCCGCAAACCGCTTAGACGACGTCCGCCCCTGGATGCTCCAGGTGGCGGCAGGCGAGGCCATCGCGGTGAATTCCGTCCTCCAGCTCCACCGGCTATTGTCAGACCCCGGCTCTCCGTCCCCGGTCGAGTCGGTCCTCGGCTGGATCGCCGAGTTAAAGCCCAAAATCGTAACCCTGGTAGAGCAAGAAGCCGACCACAACAAACCCGCCTTCCTGGACCGGTTCACCGAGGCGCTCTTCTACTACTCCACCATCTTCGACTCGCTCGAAGGCGCAAAGGCCCAGACCCAACAGCAGTCGGCCGCCCTCGCCGAGGTCTACCTGCAGAGGGAGATCTGCAACATCGTCTGCTGCGAAGGCGCTAGCCGCGTCGAGCGGCACGAGCCGCTCGCCATGTGGAGGACCCGGATGGGCCGGACCGGGTTTAGTCCCGTTCACCTCGGGTCCAATGCCTTCAAGCAGGCTAGCATGCTGCTGACATTGTTCTCCGGGGAGGGCTACTGCGTCGAGGAGGACGACGGGTGCCTGACGCTCGGGTGGCACAGCAGGCCGCTTATATCGGCGTCAGCGTGGCGTGCCGACGACTCGGACGGGGAGGTGGAGGCGGAGCTGCCAGAGAGCAATGTTACTATTAACAGTAATGGCAATGGTAATAACACTTTTATTACCGGGATGAATAGTAACAATAATAAGAATGTTAGCACTAGCAGTAGCAGCAGTAGCAACAATAATGGTGGTGCTAATCTAAATAGCATAGTATAATTGGACACGTAAATCATTGTCATTGTGATCAAGTATATAGTTTAAGTGTCTTACTCTTCTGTTGGGCCTTTTGTTTACCACTATTCTATTTGGTTACCAAAATTAATCTGTCGTGATCGTTTATAATTTTTATTATTATTTAATAATAAAACATTAATCATTAATAATTTATAAATTAATTTTTTTAGTTATAACCGAACATCCCTCTCTTTTTTCTCATGCCACCCTCCCCCCCCCCCCCCCCCCCAACACATATTTTTTTTTAATTATAATTAAAATATAGATAAATATATATATATATAATTATAATTAAAATATAGATAAAGTTATAACAAAATTTAATAAACTATATATTTAAAAAATAAAAATATATTTAATATACACTCTTATATATTCGGTGGCGTATTCGGTGGAGGGACATCGGTTCTAATGCACCTAGGGGTGCAACTCGGACGGGTTGGGTCGGACTTGAGGTCAATCTGAGCCCAACCCGATGAATCATAAGTCTAGTTCGAGCCCAAGTCCGATCCGACCTTGGGTTCAATATATGAAGCCCAAAATCAAGTCCGGAGGATCGGGTTTGGCTCGGGTTGGGTCGAGTCCATCGAATTTTTCGAACACTAATATAATATTTGAAATAATTTTAAACAGAACTAATATTAAACTCATAATCAAATAACAATCAAGTCTTTATCATTACAAAATACAAATTGAAATAAGATTTAGGATAAGGAGTTGAGGGTGAAGAAATTTAGAATTTAAACTTTTTATTTAAGAAGTATAAATATATATATATATATATATATATATATATATATATATATATATATATATATATATATATATATATATATATATATATATATCTTATACAAAACACAAAGGTTTTTGAATCCTAGGACTGACTGTGCCAAGATAAAGAGTGGTTGGGATTTAATCTTGGTGAATCAACGGTTGTGGGGTTTTATGGGGAAGAGCATTATTGGGAGTGGAGTTTTATGGGGAAGAACATTATTGGGAGTGGGGTTTTATGGGGAATCCAAAGATGGGGATTTAATATTTTGATGGTTGGGATTTAATATTTTGATGGGGGCCTCATAATGGTTGTGGATGAGCATTATTGAGAGTGAAATTTTATGGGAAATCCAAAGAAAATTCACATCCAGCAGTGGTTGGGATTTAATATTTTGATGGGGGCCTCAAAATTATTATTGTTCGTTTAAATTGGGGTCCAAGATTTTGAGGGAGAATACCTTAAATGAACAGGGTTATGACTAGTATATATATATATATATATATATATATATATATATATATATATATATATATATATATATAAAAGCCGGATTTCGGATTCTTCGGGTAACCCGACACATTAATCCGAGCAAAATTTAATTTTTGATCGAGTTCAAATATTTTAATTCAAATTCGAACCCGAACTCGAGTATCTTCAACCTTAACCAAACTCATTAACGGATTTATCCGATCGGATTCGGGTGTAGCCCGTCCGAATTGCACCCCTAGATGCACCGCTTGCATGTTCTCTGGTTTCGTCTGAATTTGCCTGACGAGTGGACTAGAAAAGTGGGTCCACTTATAATATTTGGATAGGTATAGGATGGCTTAGAGCATCATTAGTAGTTGGGACTCTCCAATGCAATTTGGAGCCCAAAATTTTAAAAAAAAGGTAAATGTAGAATGGGTTGGGTTTGTATGAGAATAGTAGGAAATGGTAAAGTGAGCTCCGGTCCCAAAAATTGTGTGGCCAAAAATTAATGTAGAAAAAAAATAATATAAAGTTTAGAATCTAGAAAGTTGGGCTCCAAATTGGAACTTACTATTCTACAAAACGAGTTTCTACAATCTAGAATCTAGAAATTGGGAGGCCCAACCCTTAGCACCCATGGATGGGTTGGGACCGAAATTGTAGAAATTGGGACTAGGAATGAGACTTATTATTCTACAAAATGAGCTCCTACATTCTAAATCTAGAATCTAGAAAAGGGGATGGGCCTTACTAATGATGCTCTTATTACTATAGTGTTTCGAAAATATTGCTCTTTTAAGAAAATACTTTTATATTTGGTTCATTTGGGTTATAGAGGGCTGATGCTAAGTGCATCCATTTCTGACTTCATATTTGCTGGAATTTTAAAATTAAGTCCGGAGGATCGGGTTTGGTTCGGGTTGGGTCGAGTCCATCGAATTTTTCGGACACTAATATAATATTTGAAATAATTTTAAACAGAACTAATATTAAACTCATAATCAAATAACAATCAAGTCTTATCATTACAAAATACAAATTGAAATAAGATTTAGGATAAGGAGTTGAGGGTGAAGAAATTTAGAATTTAAACTTTTTATTTAAGAAGTATATATATATATATATATATATATATATATATATATATATATATCTTATACAAAACACAAAGGTTTTTGAATCCTAGGACTGACTGTGCCAAGATAAAGAGTGGTTGGGATTTAATCTTGGTGAATCAACGGTTGTGGGGTTTTATGGGGAAGAGCATTATTGGGAGTGGGGTTTTATGGGGAAGAACATTATTGGGAGTGGGGTTTTATGGGGAATCCAAAGATGGGGATTTAATATTTTGATGGTTGGGATTTAATATTTTGATGGGGGCCTCATAATGGTTGTGGATGAGCATTATTGAGAGTGAAATTTTATGGGGAATCCAAAGAAAATTCACATCCAGCAGTGGTTGGAATTTAATATTTTGATGGGGGCCTCAAAATTATTATTGTTCGTTTAAAATTGGGGTCCAAGATTTTGAGGAAGAATACCTTAAATGAACCATGCCCTATGGGCACGGGTTATGACTAGTATATATATATATATATATATATATATATATATATATATATATATATAAAAGCCGGATTTCGGATTCTTCGGGTAACCCGACACATTAATCCGAGCAAAATTTAATTTTTGATCGAGTTCAAATATTTTAATTCAAATTCGAACCCGAACTCGAGTATCTTCAACCTTAACCAAACTCATTAACGGATTTATCCGATCGGATTCGGGTGTAGCCCGTCCGAATTGCACCCCTAGATGCACCGCTTGCATGTTCTCTGGTTTCGTCTGAATTTGCCTGACGAGTGGACTAGAAAAGTGGGTCCACTTATAATATTTGGATAGGTATAGGATGGCTTAGAGCATCATTAGTAGTTGGGACTCTCCAATGCAATTTGGAGCCCAAAATTTTAAAAAAAAGGTAAATGTAGAATGGGTTGGGTTTGTATGAGAATAGTAGGAAATGGTAAAGTGAGCTCCGGTCCCAAAAATTGTGTGGCCAAAAATTAATGTAGAAAAAAAATAATATAAAGTTTAGAATCTAGAAAGTTGGGCTCCAAATTGGAACTTACTATTCTACAAAACGAGTTTCTACAATCTAGAATCTAGAAATTGGGAGGCCCAACCCTTAGCACCCATGGATGGGTTGGGACCGAAATTGTAGAAATTGGGACTAGGGATGAGACTTATTATTCTACAAAATGAGCTCCTACATTCTAAATCTAGAATCTAGAAAAAGGGATGGACCTTACTAATGATGCTCTTATTACTATAGTGTTTCGAAAATATTGCTCTTTTAAGAAAATACTTTTATATTTTGTTCATTTGGGTTATAGAGGGCTGATGCTAAGTGCATCCATTTCTGACTTCATATTTGCTGGAATTTCAAAATTATGTCCGGAGGATCGGGTTTGGTTCGGGTTGGGTCGAGTCCATTGAATTTTTCGGACACTAATATAATATTTGAAATAATTTTAAACAGAACTAATATTAAACTCATAATCAAATAACAATCAAGTCTTTATCATTACAAAATACAAATTGAAATAAGATTTACGATAAGGAGTTGAGGGTGAAGAAATTTAGAATTTAAACTTTTTATTTAAGAAGTATATATATATATATATATATATATATATATATATATATATATATATATATATATATATATATCTTATACAAAACACAAAGGTTTTTGAATCCTAGGACTGACTGTGCCAAGATAAAGAGTGGTTGTGATTTAATCTTGGTGAATCAACGGTTGTGGGGTTTTATGGGGAAGAGCATTATTGGGAGTGGAGTTTTATGGGGAAGATCATTATTGGGAGTGGGGTTTTATGGGGAATCCAAAGATGGGGATTTAATATTTTGATGGTTGGGATTTAATATTTTGATGGGGGCCTCATAATGGTTGTGGATGAGCATTATTGAGAGTGGAGTTTTATGGGAAATTCAAAGAAAATTTACATCCAGCAGTGGTTGGGATTTAATATTTTGATGGGGACCTCAAAATTATTATTGTTCGTTTAAAATTGGGGATCCAAGATTTTGAGGGGGAATACATTAAATGAACCATGCCCTATGGGCACGGGTTATGACTAGTATATATATATATATATATATATATATATATATATATATATATATATATATATAAAAGTCGGATTTCGGATTCTTCGGATAACCCGACACATTAATCCGAGCAAAATTTAATTTTTGATCGAGTTCAAATATTTTAATTCAAATTCGAACCCGAACTCGAGTATCTTCAACCTTAACCAAACTCATTAACGGATTTATCCGATCGGATTCGGGTGTAGCCCGTCCGAATTGCACCCCTAGATGCACCGCTTGCATGTTCTCTGGTTTCGTCTGAATTTGCCTGACGAGTGGATAGTGTTTCGAAAATATTGCTCTTTTAAGAAAATACTTTTATATTTGGTTCATTTGGGTTATAGAGGGCTGATGCTAAGTGCATCCATTTCTGACTTCATATTTTCTGGAATTTCAAAATTAAAATATAAGTGGTTAGTTATAAAAAAAATTATAATATAGTAGTTAACATAAAATAATTGTGATATAGTGGTTAACATAATAGTCTTACACTTTACAAGTTCTTAGTTTAAATCTTGATGATAAGAATAATTTTAATGTTTTTTAATTATTTTTTTTATATCATATATATGGTCCATTTTCAAAGTTCTTCTGTGCTCGAGCTCAGGAGACCGGTCCCGAGTTAAAGTAGTCGGTTGAAAAATAAAATCAGACTTAAAAGTTAAAAAACATTTTATATTCTGTTCATTTGGGATTAGTCGCCGGTTGAATAAAATCAGACATAGTATGAATTAACACTATATCTGATTGATCGAGGAGAATCAGATGAATAAGGTAAGTAACTTCTTGTACAAATTTATGAGCATTCTCTACGATGTGATATAATTTATCTTCATAATACTTATGGAAGTAGATTTTATATAAAGAACAATTATTTCTTGTAATTGGGACGTTATTGTATTCCTTTGTTGAATTAACAAATAGATTTTATTGTAATCGTATGCTATAATATTCCTTTGTTAAATTAACAAATTATCTTATAGTATGTGGTTGGAGATTGAGCTAAAATATCAGTAAAAAAAAGGAAATATTTGTAGTCAAATGGTAAGTACTATTGCAGAATTTTCTTAAAGTACGAAAGACTAACAAAAAACTAAAAGTAGGTTCCACTAAATCCGGTGTTGGGAATGCAGTGTGACCCGAAGCGAAGTTGGCTCATGAGGTGCTATATTGAATTTGACCCATATGTCTTAAATGAGAATTCTCATAAGATCCAAACCAATTCCAATTATCTACGTCTCATATTCCCACCTCCTATCCGATGTGGGACTAAATTACAAACACCATTGTCACCCCTTTGATCGCTCAACCGAAACGAGATACAATCCGACAATCTCTACCTTAGCCCGTTTTCGCTAGCCGAATAACCTTAGCACCCTTGCTACATTTGTCCGTTCCCTCTAGCCGAACAACCTTAGCGCATCTGCTACTTTTTATTCATTCCCGTCAGCCGAACAATCTTAGCACTCTTGCTACCTTTATTCATTTTTGTCAGCCGAGCACCCATGAGATCCAATATATTGTCATCTCGATCCGTTCAACCACAGACACTACTAAGAAACAGTCAATTTTCGACGGACAAATTCGTCGCTAATTTATATTAGCGACGGATTAACGACTACTTTTCGGCCAAAATGGTCCGTCGGTATACACGTCGTCGCTAAAAGCAGCCGTCGCTACGTAGTCGCAACATGGTTGAATCGTCGACTAAAACGTGACGGTCAAGCGACCAAATGATAGCGACAAATTAGCGACGACCTAGCGGCGGAAGCCTGCAACGACTTAGCGACTGATGCACGACGACAAGTTCCGGCGAATTAGCGACGACCTATCGACGCTTTGCCGTCAAAAGTTGAGTATCAGAAACTTTCTAATACCCAATATAGCGACGAATTTTTCCGTTGGCAATACGTCGGTATATGCATATCAGAGAATTTGTGATACTCAATTTCGACTGTAGCGACTATTTGGCGACGGATAATTTAGTCGCTAGTACGTCGATATATGCGTATCAGAGAATTTCTGATACGCAAGCTGGCCGCCAATCCGTCGCTAATATGTCGCTATCCATCGATAAGTGAGTCATCCAAAACATTTCCAAAAGCTTAGCGACGGAATGTCCGTCGCTTAACCGTCGCCAGTCGTCGCTAACTGAATATAAGTAAATTTCCAGAAGCTTAGCGATGGAAAAGCCATCGCTACGTGGTCGCCATCCGTCGCTAACTGGAAATGAGAAAACTTTCGGAAGCTTAGCAACGAAATATCCGTCGCATGTCCGTCGCCTGTGGTCGCTTGCCTGTCGGTAGTTCGTCGCTAACTGGAATATTTTCTTTAAAAAAAACCTAAAATTATAGCATTCCCTGTTCACAAAATTAGCCATTCACAATATCACACAATATCCAATATTTTTCAAAATATCATTCACAATATCACACAATATCTAATATTTTCCACAACAAAATATCCAAAATAACTCAAAATTATCACACCAACTCCAAATTAAAATTATCCAATATCACACAATATCATTCACAATATCACAAAACAACTCAAAATTATCCACAACAACTCCAAATTATCCAAAATTTTCAATATTCAAATATAAAAAAAAACTATCATATGTTATCTTGATTGTCTAGTGGTGCCAGCTGCACTTTATGAAGATACCCCTCAACGACGTGATCCGGTAGGCCATCAAATATGTGCTGTGGAACTCGGCGTAGCTCTGTCGGCGACATCATGTCAAAGAGGTGAATCGTAGACGAAGTCAGTAGAAAAGAGGCAGCCGGATCAAAAGAAGCACGACCGGCAAAAGAAGGACCGGGAGTATGACTAGGAGCAGGAGCAGGAGCAGAAGGACCCGGAGCTGTAGAAGAACCCGGTAACTGTGATATAATCCGGGTCATCTGCTCCTGCATGGACAACACCGTCGTGGTTAGAGTCCTAAGCTGTGTCCTCACATCCTCGTCGCCCGAAGTCGCGGGAGCTAGAGGCGACGACGGTAGAAGTCTCGAAGACGCGACTGCAACAAGGAGCCGGTGTCGTAGACGCGTTCGCCTTTCCTTATTCTGCCGGCGGCTTCTACGAAAATGTTATCGAAGCGAGCGGTCATGGAAGAGGACTTCGATTCGCCGATACCCTCAGAAGCAAGGGGCTGAACCGTCCTAATTGCCTCAAGATACTTAGCCTATCCAATAAATGTGTTTAGTTTACTATAATTTTTCCTAAGTTATAGTCTATATCCTAAGGCCTCACACTATTGTCACAAAAGTTATAAACTAAAATACATAGAATTCTAACATAAATCTCATAAACTTCAATACTTACATGAGTCTGCTCGACCCTTTCGCCGACGAAGGTACCGTCCTTCTTCCTCTTATGCGTACGCTCGAATACATCACACAAGGTGACCGAGCGTGAATCTTTTCCCTCATTTGCTGCCTTTGTGGCCTGCGTACAAAACATTCATAGATTATAATTCACTTCGTAGATTAATAGTACTGAACAGGTAGTGGAAAAATAAAGTATTTTTTGTTATCTCACCAAATCTCCAAGCTTCGTTGCATGGGCCTCGATCCCCCCGTATGCAGACCCGCAGCCCATCGATTCGCTTTCGCCTTCGCCAATTTTTCTTTGAACGCAGGAGTATCCATCTTTTCCATTATCTGCTCATAGAACTCATCCCGGAGCTAGCTCTTCTTCCCCCTATGGATGTCATCCTTTAGCGTCCCGCAGCTTCTTCCCGACGACTTTTTTGTAGGTCTTGATGATCTCCGCCTCGTGATGGGGGGCCACCGGAACGTCAACTAATATACAAATTCCAATATCAAGTAATTAGAAAAATGGTGGATTAAAGAATAATTAATAATTAAGTAATCACAAGATATATATATATATATATATATATATATATACCCTCATCTGGTCGAGCTAGATGTACTGCGACTCTAGGGGTACCTCACTAAAATTAAGGTAGGGGCCATAGAAGTTTTGCCTAATAATGAGTCCTAGCTCCCTGGTAGCATCCCACGAAAAAACCTACAAAGAAACAATGACTGGATTATTTACTTGAATAAATAAAATAAATTTAATAAATTAACTTACAAAATACAAATTTACTTCCAGCTCACCCGCGGGCCATAACTCTCGTCTGAACTTCCCTGTCGGTCTCTTTGGTGGTGTCGGAGGATCCGCGGGCCTACGAATGTACTCACCATTAAATAGATGGAACTGAACCCGTGGATACTCCGGGGCCCACCATGCAGTAACTGTATGATCCGCTGGCGAAACGAAGGATGGGCCGGCAACATCTGGAGTCACAGGCGTCGACGTACCAATGGATGGCGAAGGCAAGTCGGAGATGCCTTGCTAGGTAGATCGACGGTGGGATGAGAAGGTGCCCGGGGTACTCTCTGGGTCGGGCTCGGTAGATGGGGTCGCATCCCGGGACATAAGGCGACCACGACCACCTCCACCACGACCACGACCACCCCCACCACGATCTCGACCGCCAGTAGCCATGACCTGTAAATAGAACACATAAACATAATTAACAATATAGAAGTATAAATAAATAGAAGACTAAACTAAAATATACTACTAACAGGACGAGGATTGTGGCCGCGACGCAAAGTAAAACTAGGAGTGCCATCTGCAAAAAGAAAACCATACAATAAGTAGATGAATCGAACAACAAAAACATGAACTAAAATAATAATATAGAAGTCTAGTATAACGCTAGTTACCTCTAAAGGCTTGCGTAAGTATAACTAGGAGTGTTATTTACTTATGCCAAGTATTTTAAGCTTATCAGAGTTATAGATTTTCGATTGGTGGTAGGGCGAGCCACGCTTGGTTTTTACATTCTGATGTTTTGAATATGAAGCTCCACTTCACGTTTGGTTTTACATTTTGCTCTGCTAGAGGAAGCCATGCGATTCATGGTATATCAACCGTAAATGATACTGACTCCAATACCGATACTGTGAACCATGGTTAATATTAATATTTTTACACTCTTCTCTAGGCTTTGGTTGAGGTAGATATCATATGATGCAGAATAGGAGGCTGATAGAGTCGAATGAGAAGTAGGGAAGTAGAGGGGGGGTCAGAGAGGGGGCCTTCTTGAGGTGGATATCATATGATGCGGAATAGAAGGCTGAGAGAGTCGAATGAGAAGAAGGAGAGTAGGGAGGATACACTCTACTTTCAATTAAACCCCAAACTTACCTTAATAATTACCCAATTTCGAAAATATCTTATATACTACTAGGATACTCACTCTATACACTCTAGGTACTACAATATACTACAAGGATACTCACTCTATACACTCGTAATTATGCAAGCCTTTAGAGGCAACTAGCGTTATACTAGATTTCCAAAAAAATCTATCACTCTGATAAGCCCAAAAGACTTGGCATAAGTAAATTTAATTTCCAGAGAAGGGCTCACATGTACACTTGATTTCAGGCTAACACGGATACTTAACATAAGAGATAATGATATCTCTGTTGTCATGTGTTCCTTGTGATCCCACAAGGAAAACTTGACCTCGAAGTGTCCAAGCTAGCACTTACCTAGCTAGTACTAAGATATCTTATATCCTTCTAGGATACTTACTCTATACACTCTAGGTATTACGATACTCCTAATTAGTATCAAAATATAAATATAAATACATATATACTTAGATGGATATGTATGTTTCACACCCAATACTCATAGGAATAGTCCGATATACCGATTATGATACCGATACCAACCCTAACCCTAACCCAATAAAAGCACACCCAAACCCGACCCCGACCCCGACCCCGACCCCGACCCCGATACTCATAGGAATAGTCCGATATACCAATTCCGATACCGATACCGACCCTAACCATAACCCTAACCCAATTAAAGCAAACCCAAATCCGACCCCGACCCCGATACTCATAGGAATAGTCCGATATACCGATTCCGATACCAATACCGACCCTAACCCTAACCCTAACCCAATTAAAGCACACCTAAACCCGACCCCGACCAAGAACCCGACCCCAACCAAGAACCCAACCACGAGTTATATTAAACCCTAATGTATATAAATAGAAGGAGAGCAAGAGAGAAAGAGAGTACTTGAGAGAGATGGGGGGCGCGTTAAACGACGTCGGACAGCGGGGGGCGCATCGGACGACGGGGGTCGGACGGCGGGGAGCACGTCGGACGGTGGGGGTCGGTCGAGAGAGAGGAAGAGAGGAGAGTGAGAGTTAGAGTTTGGAAAGAAGTGGGAAAAATCCGATCGATTCGAATTATTTAAGTTAGGGTACAACATTTTAGCGACGGATCGGCAGCAGAAAATTTCGTCGCTAGGTAGTCGCCGTTTAGCAACCAAAAATTCGTCGCTAATATGTCATCTATGCTAAACACGAATGTCTGGACAAATGGTCGACAACTTAGCGACCACTTTGCGATGGCTACCTTTTAGCGACAAAAGTTTTTTCAGTTGCTAGGTTGTCCCTAAATTTGGCGCCACTTTCCCACGTGTTCCCCGCCAAATACTGACAGATTTACGATGGAGTAGCGACGACCATTTTCTTCGTCGCTAATTTACCGATGGCGGAGCGACTACATTTCAACAATTTTTTGCAATGAGAAATGATCAATTTTTTATGTTCAAAACCGACGGTATATCGTCAACTTTCCGTCGCTCTTCTGTCACTATTAGCGACAAAAAAAGTCCGTCGGTAAACTTCCATCGCCAAAGCTCTGTATTTTTGTAGTGAGAACCAAACCGACACATTCATCCATACTACCATTGTATGCCAACTACAACGTATTGCTCCACTTTGGCCGTATCAAACCCACCTTTGGAGCCAACAATCCATGTAGTTTTATATTCTTCAAACTCTACCTTGAGAAGGAGTATGTATATCCGTGTATACGTATGAACGTTCAGCACCATCTGTCTCAAAACAATTAGAGCCGCCCAAACAACCCTATAACCACGGGCTCTGATACCACTTGTTGGGAAGGCGATGTGATCCGAACCAGAGTTGGAACATGAGGTACGATATTGAATTGAGCCCATATGCCTTAAAAGAGAATTACTGTGTTCCTAACAAGTGGTATCAAGGCTCTTGGTGGGTTCTGCCATGATACCAACATTTGATATCAAAGATTTTGGGGTTCTTGTAACCATGTCTACGGAGTAGATGAACACTCGTATGATCATCCTCACAGGGGAGAACTAGACGATTTAGAAGCCATGGATGGAGGATCTACTCTGGTACAAGGGCTTGCATGGTCTATTGGAGGACGACAATGCAAAGCTATCGGATAAAACTATTGAACACTATAAAAGACTGGATCGGAAGGCCGTTGGATTTATCCGCCAATAACTGGATGACTCGATATTTCACGTATCCATAGAGAGTTCAACAAAAGCATAGTGGAAGAAGGTGCATTCACTGTATGAAAGGAAGATGGCTGGCAACAAGGCATTTTATATTAGCAAACTCGTCAGTTCGAATACACGGAGGGTACCCTAGTATCATAACTTCTGAACGAGGTTCAGGGTATCATCAATCAGTTGTCTACAACGAGGATGGTGATTGATGATGAGCTTCAGACCCTACTTCTTCTGAGTTCTCTGTCGGAAAGCTGGAAGACATTGGTGGTGTCGACGAGCAACTCTACACCGGACGGAGTTGTCACGATGGAGGCAATCAAAAGTAGCTTGTTGAATGAGGAGGTTCGACGCAAGCAAGTTGAATCGTCACAGGATTCCGTTTTGATGGATTCCTATGGGAAGGAAAGACTCAAGTCACAAGCAAGAACAAAGAAGAGTTTTTAGGATCTTGCGATTGTGGACCGCTAGGAGGACTGCTATCACTATGGCAAAAGGGGTTATATCAAGAGAAACTGTAAGAAGCTCAAAGCTACGAAGGTTAAAGGCAAGGACGAACAGAATAATCCCACAGAAGTGGAAGATGTCATCATCACAGCGACTGGCACAGAGAAACCTTATGGCATATGTCATGATGGCGACTGGGTCGTAGACACGAGGGCATCGTATCATGCCACTCTGTAGAGGCGAATCTTTACGTCATACCATGATGGCAAGTTTGGACGTGTGAAAATAAACGACAAGGGGACGACTGTAGTTGTAGGCATCAATAATGTGCACTTGACGACGGAGTTTAATGAGAAGTTCATCCTTAGGGGTGTGCGACATATACCAAGATTGCTGTACAACTTGGTTTTAGTAGGGAGACTGGCAGATGATGACTGCCAAAATTTGTTTAGGGATAAAGATTGGATGCTTGCGAATGGTTCCCAACAGCTACCTCTAGGAGATTTATGTTGTGGCATGTACAGGTTCAAGCCGCTGAGTTGTACAGGCATGCCACAGATACCGAATGGAGGTTCGAAGGGTGTTCGATAGGGTTTGGATCGTCGGAAACTTGTTGAAAAGGGTCTTCGGGATGTTTTAAAAGATACAGAGGATTCGGTTCCTCAAGACAAAGCAATGAATGGTGATGAGTTAAATATTGAGGGTAAGCCAGTCGGTCCTATAACAGTTGGTTGGTCTCTTGGTTGGGATTGCTCTACGGATTCGTTTATGGCGATGGGTGGTTTGTCAAGCTTCACGGAGCGATATTGGTTTCAGTAGTTCGAAGCCAAACATGAGATCAAGATTTATAGCAAAATCAATTAGAGGTGGGTGATTATAAAAGAACAGAACAGTTATATCGGAGGACTAGACTTTTACTTCACAATACAAACTCGCTCGTACAAAGAAAGCCTAGGGACGAAAATCTAGGTATAGCAATCTAAGTACAATTGTTTAGTTTTTCTGGGGGGGTGACGGTAGAGGCTCGGGAAAGCGACGACAGCTCTGCCTTACTCCTTGGACGATCGGACGTAGCCTTGGCTCTGATGAAGAAATGCTCTTGGACGTGTGGGGAGACTCCCTTGCGCCTTCGGTTGCTAGATCTCTGGATGTCTCTGTAGTGCTTTCTCTCTCTTTTTTTGCTCTCTTTACAAGGGAATGGCACCTTGCTATTTATAGGAGTGGGGTGTGATCATTAGGGTTTGCAAATGATTACCTCCTTGAGAAGTCGGCGGTTAAGGATCAATTAATCTGGGCCATTAATTCTGATTGTAGCAAATCTAGGCAATTAATGTAGATTGTATCAAATCTCTGTGGGCAATTAATGTTGATTACCATAAATCTTTGTGACATGCAGCCGTCAGTTCGGATCTCCTGCCACGTGTTCACTCCACTTGATTGCAATAAATCTGACTTGATCTGGATAATTATGATGATTGCACTGAATCTGAATGAATAAATCTTGATTGATTTGGTGTCGCGTGTCCTACTATCACCATGTTACGAGCTATAGGAATGTGGGAAAAACTGATCTTCTGCCACATGTCCTAACCGTGGGCTACAGGAACAGAGTGTCTTGACAGAGCCGCATGAAGGTGGCAGCCGCATAAGTATGGCCTATGAAATCTGAGCTGCATGAGAGTGGTTTCCCGTTGAGCCGCATAAACCTGGCCACGTGTTAAGGCTGCATAAGTGTGGCATCTCATCATTTGAGCCGCATGGAGATGGTCCCTATTATCCGAGCCGCATGAGAATACTGGCCGCATAGGGTGGCTTCTCAGGACGTGAGTCGCATAAAGACGGCCCCCATGATCCGAGCCGCATGAGGATACTGGCCGCATAGGGTGGCTTCTCAGGACGTGAGCCGCATGAAGACGGCCCCCATGATTCGAGCCGCATAAAAATACTGGCCGCATGGGGAGCTTTGGAATTTGATGAATCGTGGCGGCTGTAAAAAAGATTTTCTTCATTTCCCTAGGCACACGCCATCATGTCAGAGTCTTTATTTCGACTTTATGTCAGGTCTGTTTACTTTGTCAAGGCTGTCAGTCGTCAGGGCATTAAATACGGCGATTTGGTTCATGGCCAGTTGTAAAGAAGACTGTTGAGGGCCACGTAGCTCCTTTCTGAGCCGCATGGAGCTATCCGAGCCGCATGAGGCTCTAAAGGACTTTGAACCGCATGGATGTTTAATAGATTTTTTGAGCCGCATGGGGATCCTTCTGTCGGAGCCGCATAGGCCTTTCTTTATTCTTTTCCATGCTTCTACAAGACCTCCTTCAAAGTTTTTAATTTGCAAAATTAAAATACTTTGAATAAGAAGCATGGCCATATAAAAACTCTTCAGGCCACATAGGATGTTCTGGCCGCATGGATGTCTCAGCCGCATGGCCTCCTCAGCCGCATGGCCATCTGAGCCGCATGGGCTTTCCAGCCGCATGGGCTGTCTGGCCACATAGGCTGTCTGGCCGCATAGGCTCCTTGCCACGTCTTCATGCCACGTGTGTAAATCTTTGCATTGATTGCCTTTGATTTACTGTCAGCTTTAAAGTCGCTTTTTGGGACAGGATCCCAATAGTTTAACCTTGAATAGTCGGATCGCCTTGATAACCGAAGAGTCGGTTATACTGCACATGGATAGATGCATCGGTCTATGGACTCCGCCTATAAATAGCAGCATGTTTGGAAAAAAGACTTCTTTACTTTCTGCTCTTGCCCTAGCTTTCTTGTCTTCGTCTTTCTTCTCTGATTATCAGCAATGGCTTCCAAGTCTTCCAAGGCTGCGGCTGCGGCGAAGGGTAAGGGAGTGGCTTCTTCGTCATCCACGGTGCCTGAAGTTCACCCCGACGTTCATCCCATCATTGCTGGTAAGGGTTTGGGGCAGATCGTATCTTTTGAACAAAGACGGCTCTGTTGTATGGTTTATGCACAAGCCTTTAATGGGTTCCTCGTTCTCGTCGAACTGTCCGCTTCACAAACTGGACCGCATGATGACCCTTTGATCGGAGCCGCATAAGTCCCTCGTGGCTGAACCGTATGAAGCCCCCTTTTAAACAGGATCGCATAAGCTCGTCTGGATTGGGCCATATGAGGCTCTGACCATCTCCTAACTTTGTTTCCTTTTATCTTTGATTCTTGCAGCAACCCTGCCGAAGGCTGAGGTTATTGTGAAAGAAGAGCTGCTCCCATCTTTCAACCAAGAGTCATCGCTTGTTAAGGAGGAGGTAATACCAAGAACGGAGGAACGAAAAGAAAAGCTGGCGCCCATTGCTGTAAAGGAGATGCCCCAGTCTGACGGCGGTAGTACTGGGAGTTTTGACCTTCCTACTTCAGACGAGGATTTTGCTCAAGTACATCCTTCATATACAAAATGGTTAAGGGATTGGTATATGCGCCCCCGTAACTAGGATTCGCGGGCTCTTACAAATGTTGTTTTGATATTTCTGTCTGTCTTTTGCTTCTTTTGGACATCAATGTAATCTTCTTCCTTTTTGTTTGAATGAAATGATAGAGAACTTTTCTTGGTTTGCTCATGAGATGTGGTCATGTGAATATAACTGATTTCGAATGACCGGAATACATTCGTAGTTGCCCCAATGAGAGACTTTTTGTGGACCTATTATCCTTGGCGTATCCTGGTTCTGGATACGGATAATAAGTTGGGAGAGAACCAACATATTTACTCAGAGGTAATGAGGACATGGCAAATATGAGGGTTTCTTCGATGGAGCCTTCCCACTCAGAGGTAATGAAGATGTGGTAGGTGTGGACTCAGAGGAGGATTTTTGTGGTCAACAGAGGACATTTGTGGACCTATTATCCTTGGCGTACTCCAGTTTTGGGTACGGATAATAAGTCGAAAGGGAACCAGCATACTTACTCAGAGGTAATGAGAACATGGCAAGCATGAGGGTTTTTTCGATGGAGCCTTCCTACTCAGAGGTAATGAGGACATGGTAGGAGTGGGATCCATGAAGGGGTACATAGAACAACTCAGAGGTAATGAGGACATGGAAGTTCTATGTAGAGGGGTGATTTATTTTTGGCGGAAATGAGACGACTCAGAGGTAACATCGACGTGGTCGTTTTGGGAATTTTGTGGACCTGCTACCCTTTTGTGCACTGAGAGTGCGGGTAGTGGATCATGAAGGAGGAGCTCTTTCAGAAGAATAAGTTCAGAGGTATGGTCATACATGACTTACTACCTAAAAGAGTGACCGAAATGTAAGTTCAGAGGCACCTGCGGGTACATAACTCAGCAATCTGGGATATTTGGAGGAAAAGCGTAAGTTCAGGGGTACCAGAGGGTACATAACTCAGCACTCTGGGATTTTGTGAATGTGAGTTCAGCGGTACCGGCGGGTACATAACTCAATAATCTGGGATTTGGAGAATGTGAGTTCAGCGGTACCGAAGGGTACATAACTCAATAATCTAGGATTTGGAGAATGTCGTTTAGACATAATATTTCTTCAGGAACTTGTCATTGACGGGCAACATGAGCAAGTCTCCATTTTGTTTCGCGAGGCGGTAAGCACCGTTGGAGAATACAGCCTCAATGATAAATGGCCCTTCCCACTTTGGCTGGAATTTGTCGGCGGTTTTGTGAGTCATAACCATCGTCCTCCGAACTGCTAGAACGAGATCGCCCACTTGGAATGTTCTGATTTTAACCTTCTTATTGGAGGCTCCGAAGATGCGTGCTTGGTATCGCTCGATTCGTTGCTGAGCCAATAGGCGCTTTTCATCTAAGGCCTCCAACTCTTGTAGCCGGCGACGATAGTTATCGTCCGTCGTCAATTGGTAAGTAAGAGCGACGCGGAGCGAGGGTATTTGAGTCTCCAATGGGAGAACTGCCTCACTCCCGTACACCAGGGAGAATGGTGTGTTTCCAGTGGCCGTTCGGACTGTAGTACGGTACGCCTATAAGCATTCACCAAGCTTCTCGTTCCAGTCACGTTTGTTGGATGATACAAACTTTTTGAGCAACTTGATGATGGTTTTGTTGAATGCTTCTGCCAACCCATTCGCTGTCGGATTGTATGGCGTCGAAGCAACATTCTGGATGTGGTTTTTATCGCAAAACCGATCGAAGACGTGGCTTGCGAACTGCGGACCATTATCATGGATGATCCTTCGGGGCAGTCCAAAGCGATAGATGATGTGATGCTTGAGGAAGCTGATCACGTTTGAAGCTTTCACTTCTGCCAGCGGAACAGCCTTCGCCCATTTGGAGAAGTAATCCGTGATTGCGAGTATGAAGCGATGTCCTCGGGAAGAAGGTGGAGTGATCGGACCGATGATATCCATTCCCCATGCTTCGAATGGCCAAGACGCTACTGTCGGATGTAGAAATTTGGATGGCTGGTGGATGAAGTCCGCGTGGACTTGGCAGGCTTTGCACTTTCTTGCATAGTCTATCGCATCTGTTACCATCGTGGGCCAGTAGTAGCCCATTCGACGAAGACGGTCTTGCAATTTTGGGTCAGGCTGACGGGCCCCGTAGACACCATCATGAGCTTCGCGTACGGCTTCTTTGGCTTCTGCGTTTGATAGACATCGAAGCAATAATCCATCGTAGGATCGGCGATACAGCATTTTTGTTTCTGTATCGTAGAAGAATCTGAGAGAACGCCTTCTGATAGAGGTGGCTTCCTTCGGATCCGCCGACAGAATGTCGTAGACTACGAAGTCAATGAATGGTTGTCTCCAGTCTGGTACTTCTTCGGCCACCTCCTGTATAAATGAAGACTGAGAGGATGACTTGGGCAACTTGATCATCAGAGGTTCCGCTGGTGGAGCAGAACGTGGAGTCGTTGGCAAACTAGCGACCCCCAGTTTGGTACTCGATGCTGGGCAGGGAGTGGTTGGCTCGCTAGAAGCCCCAGACTTTGCATCGGGCTAACGATTCTTTTTGGGAAGACGTATCGTCATTGGCTTGTCGGAGGGATTGAGCTTCTCCGTTTGTGGCTAGCCGACTCTAGGCAGTCTGATTGTCAGTGGCTCCATTGTGGGTCTTGGCACTTGGCCGGACCTTGGCAGCCGGATTATCATTTGCCCCTCTTGTGCCGAGAGGCTGATTGTGTCCTTACGCAGAGCGGCCGTAAGGGGTGCGGACTTGCCAGATTTGCGAGCTTGGAGGTGGATCGTCATAGGTTCTTCTGATCCTGTGGTCGTCTCAGTTCGAGCTTGCACATCCCCTTCACCAAGGTGGCACTTCGACTTTTCGTATAAGCAGGAATCTGAGTAGTAGGATTCGACCCCTTTGAAGGGATCGATGTCGACAAATTCTGTCCTCACGAAGCCGTGTTTGTCGACATACTTGAAGCACTGGTACAGCGTGAAAGGCACGATCATGTAATCGTGTATCCAAGGGCACCCCAGGAGGATATTGTAGGAAGTGTCCGCATCTATGACGTAACAGGTCACTTCTGACTGAAGATCGCCAATTTGGCACTTCAAGCGAATCTTTCCAATCGGGTAGCTCCTGCCCGAATTGAAACCGCTGATGGCGGTGCTTGTTGGCGTCAGGCGATGCATAGGAATGCAGAGATGATGTAACAGACCCTTCGGGATGATGCTAGCTTATGGAAGATCCAGGATCAATGTGCATCCGATCCACCTTTACGTCACCGATGTATCCAGTGTAGTATAACGGACGATCGTGCAGATTGGTTTTGATGAGCATATCCTGCGGCATGAAGACAATGTTGGGCATCGCTCTTGTGCAAGTGCTGTCTTGGAGATTTGCAGGCGGGCTCTCTTCCGTGAGGTTGACCTGAGCCAGATATACGTCGGCATTCTGGAGTGCATCACTCAAAGTCGCGCGAACATCCTTGGAGAGTCTCAGGAGCTCGTATAATAACAATTTGGCCGGTGTGTTGGCCAATTGTGCCAAGATGTTGTCACGACCCGCACCCACCGTGAGAGTACGAGTACGTAACAGTGCCCAGCCTACGCCGCAGTGTCGGCGTTAGAACGCTGTTCTAGGTCTCAATGCATCTAACAGTATAAGGCTAAACAGTTTATACTCCCCGAGTGGGGGTGACATAGCAGAAAGTAAACTCAATCACAACTAAGAAAGAAGAAGCACGATATGATAAAGAACTCAAGGAAAATACAGATGATCAAATAGTCTAAGATAAAATCTCAGCAGATATCCAGAAATACATGGTCTCAGCTACTGAATATGAAAGAATATATACAACTCAGATCTCAAAGACAGAAATAAAGTCTAAATAGTAGTCTCAAGACAACATAAGTAAGATAAGGCCTAACTAAGCTAGTCTAGGCAATAGGGGTAATGTCCTCAGCTAGAGCTGTCCCGTAAAAGGTATCCACATAGGCCTCCTCCTCGTCCTCTGTAATATTTTCAACAGGTCCAGTCAGGACAGGAGCGAGCACAATATATCTCAACAGTTCATAGCAGGTTAGAAAATATAATCATGCAGTAAAGTAAGATACAGGTACTGAAGAAATGCAGTATGTAAACAGAGAGAGAGAACTGTAATAGAAATATCTACTATATGTAAAGAACTAACAGTGGCTAGTGAGTCAGAGTATAATATAGACATGTAAATGGCATAGGATGATTCTGATGCTACACTATGGAATGATTCTGATGAGATACTACTTGGATATTATTCACATGTCTACTTCTACTCCCCCGTACCCCCAATCAATACACAAGGATCCAACCAGGTTATGTTATGATTCCATGTAACGGCCCCCGAAGGGTGGTACATAGTAGTCCCATAAATGGAGATTCTAGAAAACCCAATAAATGGGATAAGGATTCAAGAAAGACTCTGTGATCATGAAAGTACATGTCACAAGTGATCGATGAACCAATGAAGCATAGTGATACGCCATGTAAGTGAAACGCACAGAACATGGAGTACCCGATGCTCCCTGAAGGAATAACATCTCAAGAAGGGATCCATATAGTACTAATCCGTGTGACCAACGTGACAGTATCAAGTAAGGTAATTTAAAGCAGGAAAATAATTCTAAGCATGATATGAAATGATCAGAGAATGTACTCGTCTGGTATCTGAGTGTCCGGATGAAATGTACTGTCCGAGGAGAGGTGTCTGGCTCCTAATCAGAGCAGCACAAGTCACAACAAGTCTAAAATGATAACAATATGCAATTCAATGCAATCTAGATGAATTTAGGTCAATCTAGGCCAAAGTCAACTCTTGGTCAACCTTGGTCAACCAATAAGTCAAACCTAGGTCAATTATGGTCAAACTAGGTCAAACAAGTCTAAATTAGGTCAGACTAGTCATTCTAGGTCTAACTAGTCCATACTAGTCTAAACAAGCCTACACTAGTTAACACACACCATTACAAGGCTATGCAAGCCTATCAAGCCTATACTAGTTATTCTAACCATTACACTATACATTATGTAGATATGTATATACATTACATATATATGGAAGTTGCATACATTAACATAGCTATTTATATATATAGGTTCAATACATCTAAACATTATATATATATATATATATATATATATATATATATATATATATATATATATATATATATATATATATATATATATATATATATATATATATATATATACTTTCATAAAAAAAATAATATATATATATATATATATATATATATATATATATATATATATATATATATATAAATATATATATATATATATATATATATATATATATATATATATATATATATATATATATATATATATATATATATATAAAATATATATATATATATATATACTTTCATAAATAGATATACTCATAATATATATATACATGCATAGGTATATAGAGAAAGGGAAGGCCAAGTGTGTGTGTGTATACAAGGAAAATAGAGTGTGGTGAGTGAGTGACAGTTGTGTGAGAGGGTAGGGTGTGTGTGTGAACATGTGTAAGGATTTGTGTGAGGCATGTTCATGTGTGTGTGTGTGGAATGGTGTTGTGAGGGTGTATCAAAACTGTGTGTGCGTATAGTGTGATATGGGCTGTGTTAGTGTGAGGGAAAGTGAGGGTGAGCTAATGAGAGAGTGTACAGGAATCAGACTGCTACTGCACAGGGAAGAGGAGGAAAGGAAATCAATTCATTCTGTCACACAACGGTTCAATATTAACAGTTTCAGTCCCAACTATCTCAGGTTTTGAAACACTCCATTTCGAAGCCAATATACAACCAAATCATCCAAAAATCAACCCATGGTTAGATTACATATAGAAGAATCATATTAGGGACTAAAACTAATTATTAACAGTATTAATTAGTTTTAATTTTGCTGCCAAAAGACATATTTAAAAAACTGGAAAAATACAGGAAATGGCATGTGTTTCAGAAAATTGGGTAAGCTGAAATTTGAAATCAAAATCAAACTAGAATACAATTCTAATGGTTGGTAATTAAAATATATTATGTAAGTATGTCCCAGGGTCCAACACGTGTCCACTATTATGACACAATCGTGTCCAATTCGACAGAAACCAAAAATAGTACTGGACACTGAATTTCTAGTGCAGCCTCGTGCACAAGTGCACGCGTGTCGTGCACTCGACACAGTGCAAACCAACCCTCGTATTCACCAACCTAGGTTCGCCTAGGATAGGTCTACCTACGTGTCACCCTGTTTTGTGTCCTAGTGCGTCGGGTCCAGAAATATCAACCCGTATCAGTGGCCAAAAACCACTGTACGCGTGCAGTGGAAAACCCGTACACTAGCTCGTGCTCCCTCGACACGACACGGGGACACATGAGACTTGACACACGTGGTGTCATTCATATCCCCGTTGTGTCCAGTGAGTGTCACGTGTCCACGTGTCCTTCAGGGGGAGAAATTGACCCCGAGTAGCAGGACACGCAGCCCGTGCGCGCGCGCGTGTGCACCCTCGTGTGCACGTGTCCAATTCGTCATGACACGACACCAAATCCACATCAGTCTACTGGAAACATGTAAGCAACATAAAAACATGATTTTCTATTCAATTACTTTCACGAAAACAAATCGAAATGCCCATTGGGGCATTTCATCAAACACTTGCACACCTCACTGATACGTGTCCGATACGGACACGTACAGGACACAAAATTTCACAAACCCTATTCCTACAGGACCAAGACACCTAGGGCTAGGTATTTATGCAATTAAAACCTAATTTTAATGGGTGGATAGGAAAATACCTATGTGTGTTCTTCAACACAAAAGCTCCTTCAATGAGGATCTCCCAAAGCCATCCAACTCCTTCAAATTGCACACAAACTGAGAAAAAACTCCACAACAACAAGAACACTATATTTAGAACCTATTGTAATTGGTTTGAGGGAAAAAGGAAATAAATAGGATTTTATATGAATTAATGAAGATGGGATAATACCTCTTTCTAAAACTTGTTCTTCCTAAAGAGGCTTAACCTAATGGAAGAGGATATTTATAGGTGGGAATCCCTAGGTTAGAGTATGTGGCCGGCCACTATGGGTTTGGGTTAGGGTTGCTAGTGGGTTGGGCTTTGGACTCCTATGTGCCAAGTTATTAATCATTGGTTCAACCATAAGTCATGGCTTATGACTTAATATTCTAACTTGAGTCAAATAACTAAACCATAGGTCAACTCTAGTCTAACTAGGGTTGCTTGACTTAACCAATTCCAACTCAACTAGGGTTAGCTCCTAGGTTAGTCTACCAAGGTCATTGCTAGTCAAAGTCAACCTAGTCAACCATCATTCAAACAATTCCAAAATAAATTCTAAAAATTCCCATAAATTCAAATAAATTCTAATAAATTCAAATAACCCCAAAAATGACAAAAATATCCTCAAACTAGAAATGATAAACAAAATATCCTAATCACATGGCTAGGCTCTAGGTCAGCCAGTATCCAAGGTTACACTATCAAAACACCAAAATCATATGTCATGATTTAAAATAGTTTTAAATGATTAAAAATCACCAAAAATCATATCATGATTTAAATATCATTATTAAAAGACTAAAAATTATAAAATTTTAAAATTACCCTCTTTTGGAAAACTGGGTGTTACAATTCTACCCACCTTATAAAAATTTCGTCCTCGAAATTAAGATGATCGCACCCCTTCTAGGTTAAGCCCCCAGCAATCACAGTCTCAGAAACCTATTTAAATCATACAATTGGAAAGTGTAACCTATGGGGTCATGGCATGTAATATCAGTCTGGCGTCTCATCTAGTTACACCAACCATGCTACAGTACTAGGCAATCACAAGGTATCAAAACATACAAGCAAGGGATGCATCAATATTCTCAAAAGGGATACTAAGGTTAGGTCAAAACTCACCTCCAGCTAGGTCTGAGAACTAGAACTCCCTCCTGGAAGTAGGGCCCTGGTTGGGGCAGGTATATCAGGACAGTGCTGCATCTAGTGTGCAGCTGACCCACAGAATAGGCACGATCCTAGTCTCTTTCTACAGAAGTTCCACTTGTGCCCAGACTTCTTACAGTAGGTACAGATAGGCTTTGGCTCAGCTGGCCTCTGTTGGACAGGAGACTGGGCTGGGTATAATGATATAGGCTGGATATATGGGTACTCCTCAAACTCTGGGTAGGACTGGGTACTGCTCCTCGCCCTCTTGGAGCTAGGATCTCCTCCTGGAAGCACAGAGTCCCGTAGACGTAGTAACCTCTGGTATTTCTTCCTCATGGCCTCATCATGAACTCTCTGTGACTCCAACAGCCTTTCTTGGAAATATCCAAACACCTGGGCTGCGTCAAGTAACAAACCTCCGGGTGGTACAGTATGGAGTACCATCTCAAGGGGTAGGGTAAGGCTCTCGGTCTCAAGCAAATTCGTAGCTCCCTCCTGAACGACCGAAGATGAAGGAAGACTCTCTGGCGAGGCTACCACCATCTCCTCAATGGCAGGAGATGCCACCACCCCCTGATCAGATAGAGGGATCACCACCTCCTGAACAGTAGGAGGTGGAAGCACACTCTCAGTGGCTGCAGCTGCTCTCAGGCGACGGGCTCGGGTCATGGGTGCCATACTGGAAAGGATAAAAAAGACAATAATCATCAAGGCTGTACGACAGTCTACCATCCTATCTGAAAATTGGTAATTATCAAAAATAAAATAAAATACATAAAGGGGTACTATATATAAAAAAATTAAAATCAAAAGTTTAAGGAACGAAAGTCAATAGCATTGAAATCCAATCACGATATATATGTAGAGAGTGTGTTAGAGAGGGAAAAACTAGCATTATGTAAGGGTTATGTGGTTTGTGTGTGTATGGGTGTATATGGACATGTTCATATGGTTAGATAGTAGGCATGTGTGTGTGTGAATTATACATGAAAGTGTATAGGGGGATTTGGGTTTTAAAACAATATTTATCAAGTTACACTACTCATGGCATATTGGTTAAACAATCTACAAGACACAACCTATTTACTCATAACATGCATGGCTAACCATATATATAAGTATATCTATATGTATAGAAAGGTAGAGATTTAATTATGCATCTACATACATTATAACATGTATACAGAACTATATATATATCTATATAGCTATATGAACATAACATAGAGATGAAGGGTTAGGTTTATCATGGCAGCTATGAACATTAGTGTAGAGTGTCAAATGTACATGGGTTAAAACTTGAAATAAAAGGGGTCGATCTTTCAATTTAGTTCAACATTATATATTAGATCTGAAATTGAACTACACATTTGAAAGCAATATAAAAATGTTAACATGTATTCAGTTTTCAAAATTTTGGAGAAATTTGAACATCAAAACCAACTCAATGTTTACCACAACCACAACCTAACATGTAAGAGTATGAAACCTAATATTATATACCTACACACAACAATGTATACGGCTCAAAATATTACAATTTAAAACTACAAATTGAACTAACACTTAGAATCCAGGGTTAAAGGTTTAATATGTACTCAGTCTCAGGTTTGACAATTTCAACACAAAACTCAACCAAACTCAACCAATTTTCTTTAAGACTTGAAACCCTGTATGTAACATACATGTGCAGTAATGTAAACAACAACTAATAACATGGAATTTAAATTTAATTTACAAATTTAATCTGGAAAAATAGAAAATTTGTCACTGATACTGTCCTATATTAGAATTATTGGGATTTTGAGAAATTAACATCAACATATTAATATGCATTTAGATAGGTTGGTAATCAAGTGTAGCATGCATACGTGTCAGGCAAGTATCTGTGTCCACTATATATATATATATATATATATATATATATATATATATATATATATATATATATATTAAGGTAATACAAGAAATAATGGCAAGAAAAAAATAATGATAAAATCTGTTCTGCTTATCTGTTTAAAAGAAGGAACCCTTTGAAACCAGAGTTATAACATCAATCCAAGTTAAGGTCTAGCAAAAATCATTGATTCATTGTATTAGGAAGAAATTTATAGCAAGAAGTTACACAAGGTTTATAATAACAGCTAAAGTTACTCTTACTCCTATTCCTAAGTTATTTGATGATGGAGAACAATTTATAACGACAGAATGGTACGATAGAGATGATATATTTAAAAACCTTCTCAAGATATAATCTGATAATCATATGCGTCTGTTAAAAATCATGTTACTCAGAGTCCTCGCCATGCCAGTAAGCAAGTCTGCGATAAACGATAGATTCCATAACTGGGGTATGCACCTCTACAATCATGTCGTCTAGAATTTTCGCTATGCCGACTAGTATAGCTGCGAGAAATTCTAAATCTCATAACCAAGATACGTACATCCGAAGTCAGGTCTCTATGTTTCCGCCACGCCAGCTAATATGGCTGCGATAAACTACAGGTTCCATAATCAAGTAGACATTTTACCATCCCTGTATTCCCGTCAACATATGTTATCAGAAAAATATCGTAACTCAGGCCTTAAAATTTATCTCGATAAGAAAATCAAAATCAACAACGATCCAACAAAATTAAATTCAGTAATCAAGGAGTGAGAGGAACAAAACAAGGAAAATGATTCAAATTGAAGTTTAAATAAGATTCTCAAGGGTCGTCCCAGGAATCTCTCAAGGAATCCTAACTGTGATTGAGTATCTTCAAAAAAAAATATTCTAATCCTACTGCAGGCTGTAATGATACTCTAGTTCGAATACTACTACATAAACTCGACCTGCATGGGCCACTACTAAAAATGTGTCACGACCCGCACACACCGTGAGGGTACGAGTACGTAACAGCGCCCAGCCTATGCCGCAGTGTCGGCGGTAGAACGCTGTCCTAGGTCTCAATGCATCTAACAGTATAAGGCTAAACAGTTTATACTCCCCGAGTGGGGGTGACATAGCAGAAAGTAAACTCAATCACAACTAAGGAATGTAACACCCAGTTTTTCAGATGAGGGTATTTTTAAAATTTTGTAATTATAATTATTAATTATTAATATTTATTTCAGATTATGATTTTTGTTGATTTTTAATTATTTTTAAACTATTTAAAAACTGGTTTAAGTCATGACTTGTGATTTTGATGTGCTGCTAGTAAAACCTGAGAGACTGCATGACCTAGAGCCTAACCATGTCATTAGGATAATTAATTATCATTTTTAGCCTAGGGGTAATTTGATCATTTTGGCTTATTTGAATTTTTAATTAATTTAATGAATTGGTGAATTTTAGTTTGACTTTGACTTGTTGAGACCTAGTGGGCTAGCCTAGAACCTAACCCTAACTATGGTAGCCCTAGTCTAACTTAGGTTAACCTACTTTTAGTCATTAGAGACTAATTTTGGAATAGGAGGATTAGTTTGAGTGAAATCATTTCATGATTTATGGTTTAATGAAATGACTTGTGATTTCATGACTTAATGACTTATGACTTGGCCCATGGCCCATAACTAGAAGCCCTAACCCTAACCAAACCCTAAATGACCAGCCACATAGGGATCCCCACCCTATATAAATACTTATTCATTAGGGTTGCCTCCTTTTTATCATTCCAACACTTGGAGAAAAGAGAGGTATTCTTCCCCCTTCCAAAAATTTTCATTTATTCATTTGATCTCCTTTTTCATCCTAGTCTTTTGCATTAGGTTCTAATTTTTGTACATTTAATATTTTTGGAGGTTAATCTCAGTTTTGGGCTCAATTGGAACATTTGGCCATCAAGAGGAATCCCCCCCCCATTTGGAGCTTTCTTGCAATTTTGCACCTATTGGTAAAATTCCTCAAATTGATTTAAATTTCAGTTTTCTTTGCATGTAGGGCTAGATCTAGGACACCCCTAGGTGTCCCTGAAATTTGGGTGAATTTCGTGTCCGTTTGGTGTCCGTATCGGACACGTGTCGTAGTGTAAGTTAGGTGTTCGACGAAATACCTCAATGGATTGAATATTATTGTTTTTCAAAACAAATTATATATTTGGATAGCTCTTAATATGTAGATTATATATTTATATGTCTGAGCACGAATTTAGGGGTTTTTCGTGTCCAAATCGGACACGCACCGCACGCACGGGACACAGCACAGGCCTCGTGCAGTCCCCTGCTGCCCGAGTGTCCTATAGGACACAACACGGATTTTCATGGCACAATATTTGGTGGACACGTGTGTGCTATCACTGACACCACCCACACAAAATTTCACGAGTCCTCGTCGACTGTGCGCGAAGATATCGAGGCTGCACTGTCTCGTGCCTGCTCGTGCATACTGTGCGCGTCCCCTGCATTTCAGGGCTGACACAGGACACGACACTCCACTAGGACACATGTAATTTGGTGAGGTGATGGGTCCCATGTCTGACTCGACCCTCACCAAGTTTCGTGGCACTTGGTTGCGAGTCGAGGAAGTTCTCGCGCTCGCATCTAAAGTTCTGACACACACATACACGAATTTCAAGCCACTGATACGGCTTCAAATCTCAGACACGACACAACTTGGCCACGACTCAGGCACCTAGGAACATACCCCTATATCCCACGTGTCACCTTGCAAGAACGGCTCGTCGCGAGCACTGAGTCGTGTCCAATCGGACACGACATCGCTGCACGAGGCTGTCTGTGCAGAGTTTGGCACACTTTTTTGATTGACACTTGGACACCTCGTGTACTATTTTTTGGACACAAATGCAACTCTATGACACGTACACGTATGCTAGATGGATTACCAACCCATGATTTGGTGTTTTACTTGGTTTTGATTCGAATTAGGTTGTGGGATGAGTTGGTATCGGGTAATATCAGAGTTTAGGAATCTAGTTCCTGATTTTGTTACTTTTTGTTATTTGATTAGGTGTATACAATTTTAGATCAAAGATGTGATACTGTTAAGAGGAGTATACTAGATTACTTTGTGTTTTCTTCATTTTCGATTGAATGGTTGTTAGGCCTTGGGATTTTGATATGGGCTTGAATGTGTGAACTAACATACATTACACCCATTTCCCTGAGACTGAACTGGTTTGGACTCTGAACTGAATGTTGTTCAATGTACTAATTTTCTCACCTAGTACTGTCAACCTATTTCCAGATTTATGTGTTTAGTGGCTCACTGGTTGCACTGACACTTGAACACATTGTTTAGCTCACTGTTACACTATCAATTTCCTGTCACTCATTTCACTCACTGCACACTCTTTCACAAGTGTTCACTCCACATTTGCATTCACTTTTAGCCCTTTGCTTGTCCAGATACACCCTTAGTTCACTGCACTCGAAAGGTATCATAGTTCATACAAATTCTGACACATGTCATGAATCAGAACCTACATGTTCTGCCCTTCTATACACACACACCCAGTTTTTATATGTATGCACACACATGGTTTCCTCACAGTTTTCACACACAGATTGTGAGTGTGGGGGTTATATTGAATCCTTCCTTAACAACTGTCACCTTCACATTTGTTCACTGTCAGTTATACACACACACCAAACTGATTTTAGCACACACCACTCTACAAAATTGAATTCCTTTTGACACACACACACAAACTTGCTTTCATGCCACCTATCACCCTCACACACATGGTTTTTCCTGTCACTTGCCCAATATCACACACTCTTGCACTCTTTTAACCTATACACACACAACATCCCCTTCCTTTTGGTTCACTGAAAACAGCCCTTTCCTTTTCATATGTCCTAGTATTGGTTAGTATAGATTTGAGTGTGTTGTTTGGTTAGGGTATGTTAGAGTTTGATAGAGAGTGAGTGTTAGAGTAGTGGATTAGTGGTTAGGATATCATGCACCATAGGTTAGTCTCAAATGTTTAGAGGGATTGTTAGTGTCATGATGTTAGTCTAAATAGGATGTGATGTAGGGTTAGTCTAGATTTTAGTATCTTTTGAGGATTAGTTATATGTTAGATGGGTATATCCTAGGATGTTAGTTTAAGGAAACTATTTAGACAAGTAAGGTAATAAGGAATACATAGACTAAGGTAATGGATATTACCTATTAGCCTAGCAAAGGGGGTTAGACCTATAGCTAAGGTTTGTGAGTTTAATATCTAGGGTTGGTTTACCTTTCCTGGGAAATGAGGTAATGAGCTATCTAGGTATAGGGTAATGGTTGCTAATAGCCTAGATTAGAGTGTTAGTGGGTAAATATCTAATATGAGGGTAATGTTGGGTACATGGATACTAGATGTAGGTATCTTGGTAGGTAAAGGTTGATATAGGATTGTTTGACCTACTTGACTTAGTTTGACTAGTCCAGGTTGACTGGAGTTGACCAAAAGTCAACATTAGTCTGGATGTGACCAATTGACCTAGTTTGACTAGAGTATTGACTTGGGTTGACCCAGAGTTGACCAAGTTTGACTTGGACCTAGTTTGACCTAGACAGTTGACCAGGTTTGACTTAGAGATGACTTTGACCTAGATTGGCCTAAAAATCATGTAGATTGTATCATAACCATCATTTGCCTTATTTTAAACATATTATAACCTGTACTGTTCTATTTAGGACACTGTGACTCCGGTGCAGACATCTGATATTACACTACTCTTTTCAGAGTATCAGGCGAGTACATTCTCTAATAGTTCTCTCATTTACTTGTCAATTACTGTACTTCAGTTCTAGTTAGTTGTATGCGATTCTCTGTTACAACACGTGTGGATATTTCTGGATTCATGTATACTACACTTTTATTTTCTGGCCTCTATTACTGGTATCATCTCTATTACTGGAATCACTTACTGGAATCATTTAACTGGAATCATTTACTGGAATCATTTACTGGTATCATTATATTTTGGCTGGACTCATCTTGAATCATTGTGTCAAAATTCTGGATTCACTTGCTAGGAGGGGAAATACTAGAGTTAGACATGTAGACATACCCCAATCTGGAATCTCCAACTGGAATCTACTGGAAGCATAGCCATCTCTCGCCTGATCAGTGAAAGGTGTGCCTGATTACCTACAGCCGTTTATATGTCAAACTCGGTAGTTTAAAACACACTGCTAGAGTATAGGCTGGACTCACCCTGGAATCGTTGATCACTATAACTGGAATCGTCCCTTACTGGATTCATCTTTTATTAGATTCATCCCGTATTGGATTTACATAGGTTTTACACTGGTTTATATTTTTTGTCTGGACTTTATACCATATTATCCTGGTTCAGCTAGTTCTATTTTTACAGTCTTTATTGCTATGATTCTTCTCTTGTTTAGTATTTACTTTCCTTGCACTTATCTCTCTTTCTTACCATCACCTGAATATAAACTGCCATTTTTATCAATATAACTGTCTATAACTGCTGTATAGTTCTCTGTCATTTACTTAGGTTTTCTAGATGAGATGTGCTCGTTTCTGTCCTGACAGGACCTGTTGAAAATTTTACAGATGACTGCCCTGAGGACACATGCCCTACATATTACAGTGGAGATGGTTTAGCTACCTTTGGCCCCGACACTCAGGAGTGATCGGGAGTTTAGCTAGTCTGTCTTATTTTAGTTTCATGTTTAGAACTGGAGTTGTATATAGAGATTTGAGACTTGAGATGTATTTGAGATTGTTTGAATTTGTTATTATTATATTAGTAGTTTTGTTGTCTTCAATTTCTTAGTGATATTTTTGTGTTATCTTATCGTGCTTAGACTGTGATTGAGTTACACCATATCTTATACTTGTCCTTCGTTCGGAGTTGAGATTTGACAAGTACATTATATAATTGCGTGAGTTGTTGATTAGATAGTAACTTAGGACAGCGTTCTACCGCCGACACTGCAGCGTAGGCTGGGCGCTGTTACGTACTCGTACCCTCACAGTGGGTGCGGGTCATGACACGTTTTTAGTGGTGGCCCATACAGGTCGAGAGTCGCATTAGTACGATATCGTGGTAGTACGGCGACTTAGTTGTACTGCTGCGAGCCTGCGATATGATTGAGAGATAGGCTTTACCGGAGAGACACTCAATCACAGTTAGGACTACTTGAGAAGATTCCTGGGATGACCCTTGAGAATCTCATTATAAACTATCTTAAAATTTGATTCTGACAGTATCTGTCTATCTTCCTTGTTCATCGTTGAATTTGATTCTTGGTATTCATATTTGACTTGATTTTCTACCAAGATAATATTATGGGCTAGGTTGCCTCGGTCATGGAATCTAGAGTCTTCTACGGCCATATCAATTGGTTGGGCGATGAGATAGAGTCCGATTTTGGATGTATTTCTCAGGTGTGGGAATTTAAAGTTTTCGCAGCCAAACTAGCGGCAATACAAAAATTTTAAATACCATTATTCTAGATGTATGTACATTAGTTGTGGACTCTATGGATTATCGCAGCCATACTTACTGGTGTGACAATGATTCTGGTGACATGGTTCTGGATAGACGGGTATGATTATTAGATTGCAGGATAGATACCATATAGATGGTGCCCTAGAGAAATTGAGTAGAATATCAGGGTGGGTATTACTTGAGTGTCATGGAATAGATAGAGGGAGCTAGGCCACCTGTAGCTCAGCACCAGAGGGTTGGAGCTTTTGCTATGGCAGTCGAGAAGACTGACGTTGCAGGTGACGGGTTAGCAGGTTTGACCTCTTTGTTCTTCTCTCCCACCTTCATGTGTGATTTCCATTAGTACCTACCAGGATATGTTTGTGATATGCTAGATAGCGTAGTTACCCTGTTCGAGACTGTGGAATCACGACCAGTAGGACTATGATTGCATATTATCTTTCGACCTGGTTTGATTGGGGTTTTGACCTAGGAGGAGTACGATCATCTTAATTTCGAGGACGAAATTTTTCTAAGGGGGGTAGGATTTTAACACCCAGTTTTCCAGAAGAGGGTATTTTTGAAATTTTTTAATTATAATTATTAATTATTGATATTTATTTCACATTATGATTTTTGGTGATTTTTAATTATTTTTAAACTATTTAAAAACTGGTTTAAGTCATAACTTGTGATTTTGATGTACTGCTAGTAAAACCTGAGAGACTGCATGACCTAGAGCCTAACCATGTTATTAGGATGATTAATTATCATTTTTAGCCTAGAGGTAATTTGATCATTTTGGCTTATTTGAATTTTTAATTAATTTAATGAATTGGTGAATTCTAGTTTGACTTTGACTTATTGAGACCTAGTGGGCTAGCCTAGAACCTAACCCTAACTATGGTAGCCCTAGTCTAACTTAGGTTAACCTACTTTTAGTCATTAGAGACTAATTTTGGAATAGGAGGATTAGTTTGAGTGAAATCATTTCATGATTTATGGTTTAATGAAATGACTTGTGATTTCATGACTTAATGACTTATGACTTGGCCCATGGCCCATAACTAGAAGCCCTAACCCTAACCAAACCCTAAATGACCAGCCACATAGGGATCCCCACCCTATATAAACACTTATTCATTAGGGTTGCCTCCTTTTTATCATTCCAACACTTGGAGAAAAGAGAGGTATTCTTCCCCCTTCCAAAAATTTCCATTTATTCATTTGATCTCCTTTTTCATCCTAGTCTTTTGCATTAGGATCTAATTTTTGTATATTTAATATTTCTAGAGGTTAATATCAGTTTTGGGCTCAATTGGAACATTTGGCCATCAAGAGGAACCCCCTATATGGAGCTTTCTTGCAATTTTGCACCTATAGGTAAAACTCCTCAAATTGATTTAAATTTCAGTTTTCTTTGCATATAGGGCTAGATCTAGGAGTCCCCTAGGTGTCCCTGAAATTTGGGTAAATTTTGTGTCCATTTGGTGTCCGTATCGGACACGTGTCGTAGTGTAAGTTAGGTGTTCGACGAAATACCTCAATGGATTGAATGCTATTGTTTTTCAAAACAAATTATATATTTGGATAGCTCTTAATATGTAGATTATATATTTATATGTCTGAGCACGAATTTAGGGGTTTTTTGTGTCCAAATCGGACACGCACCGCACGCACGGGACACAGCACAGGCCTCGTGCAGTCCCCTGCTGCCCGAGTGTCCTATAGGACACGACACGGATTTTCATGGCACAATATTTGGTGGACACATGTGTGCTTTCACTGATACCACCCACACAAAATTTCACGAGTCCTCGTCGACTGTGCGCGAAGATATCGAGGCTGCACTGTCTCGTGCCTGTTCGTGCACACTGTGCGCGTCCCCTGCCTTTTGGGGCTAACACAGGACACGACACTCCACTAGGACACGTGTAATTTGGTGAGGTGATGGGTCCCATGTCTGACTTGACCCTCACCAAGTTTCGTGGCACTTGGTTGCGAGTCGAGGAAGTTCTCGCGCTCGCATCGAAAGTTCTGACACACACATACACGAATTTCAAGCCACTGATACGGCTTCGAATCTCGGACACGACACAACTTGGCCATGACTCAGGCACCTAGGAACATACCCCTATATCCCACGTGTCACCTTGCAAGAACACGGCTCGTCTCGAGCACTGAGTCATGTCCAATCGGACACGACATCGCTGCACGAGGCTGCCTGTGCAGAGTTTGGCACACTGTTTCGATTGACACTTGGACACCTCGTGTCCTATTTTTTGGATACGAATGTATCTCTATGACACGTACACGTATGCTAGATGGATTACCAACCCATGATTTGGTTTTTTACTTGGTTTTGATTCGAATTAGGTTGTGGGATGAGTTGGTATCGGGTAATATCAGAGTTTAGGAATCTAGTTCCTGATTTTGTAACTTTTTGTTATTTGATTAGGTGTATACAATTTCAGATCATAGATGTGATACTGTTAAGAGGAGTATACTAGATTACTTTGTGTTTTGTTCATTTTCGATTGAATGGTTGTTAGGCCTTGGGATTTTAATATGGGCTTGAATGTGTGAACTAACATACATTACACCCATTTCCCTGAGACTGAACTGGTTTGGACTCTGAACTGAATGTTGTTCAATGTACTAATTTTCTCACCTAGTACTATCAACCTATTTCCAGATTTATGTGTTTAGTGGCTCACTGGTTGTACTGACACTTGAACACATTGTTTAGCTCACTGTTACACTATCAATTTCCTGTCACTCATTTCACTCACTGCACACTCTTTCACAAGTGTTCACTCCACATTTGCATTCACTTTTAGCCCTTTGCTTGTCCAGATACACCCTTAGTTCACTGCACTCGAATGGTATCATAGTTCATACAAATTCTGACACATGTCATGAATCAGAACCTACATGTTCTGCCCTTCTATACACACACACCCAGTTCCTATATGTATGCACACACATGGTTTCCTCACAGTTTTTATACACAGGTTGTGAGTGTGGGGGTTATATTGAATCCTTCCTTAACAACTGTCACCTTCACATTTGTTCACTGTCAGTTATACACACACACACCAAACTGATTTTTGCACACACCACTATACAAAATTGAATTCCTTTTGACACACACACACAAACTTGCTTTCATTCCACCTATCACCCTCACACACATGGTTTTTCCTGTCACTTGCCCAATATCACACACTCTTGCACTCTTTTAACCTATACACACACAACATCCCCTTCCTTTTGGTTCACTGAGAACAGCCCTTTCCTTTTCATATGTCCTAGTATTGGTTAGTATAGATTTGAGTGTGTTGTTTGGTTAGGGTATGTTAGAGTTTGATAGAGAGTGAGTGTTAGAGTAGTGGGTTAGTGGTTAGGATATCATGCACCCTAGGTTAGTCTCAAATGTTTAGAGGGATTGTCAGTGTCATGATGTTAGTCTAAATAGGATGTGATGTAGGGTTAGTCTAGATTTTAGTATCTTTTGAGGATTAGTTATATGTTAGATGGGTATATCCTAGGATGTTAGTTTAAGGATACTATTTAGACAAGTAAGGTAATAAGGAATACATAGACTAAGGTAATAGATATTACCTATTAGCCTAGCAAAGGGGGTTAGACCTATAGCTAAGGTTTTTGAGTTTAATATCTAGGGTTGGTTTACCTTTCCTGGGAAATGAGGTAATGAGCTATCTAGGTATAGGGTAATGGTTGCTAATAGCCTAGATTAGAGTGTTAGTGGGTAAATATCTAACATGAGGGTAATGTTGGGTACATGGATACTAGATGTAGGTATCTTGGTAGGTAAGGGTTGATATAGGATTGTTTGACCTACTTGACTTAGTTTGACTAGTCCAGGTTGACTGGAGTTGACCAAAAGTCAACATTAGTCTGGATGTGACCAATTGACCTAGTTTGACTAGAGTATTGACTTGGGTTGACCCAAAGTTGACCAAGTTTGACTTGGACCTAGTTTGACCTAGACAGTTGACCAGGTTTGACTTAGAGTTAACTTTGACCTAGATTAGCCTAGAAATCATGTAGATTGCATCATAACCATCATTTGCCTTGTTTTAAACATATTATACCCTATACTGTTCTATTTAGGACATTGTGACTCCGGTGCAGACATCTGATATTACACTACTCTTTTCAGAGTATCAGGCGAGTACATTCTTTGATAGTTCTCTCATTTACTTGTCAATTACTGTACTTCAGTTCTAGTTAGTTGTATGCGATTCTCTGTTACAACACGTGTGGATATTTCTGGCTTCATGTATACGATACACTTTTATTTTCTGGCCTCTATTACTGGTATCATCTCTATTACTGGAATCACTTACTGGAATCATTTAACTGGAATCATTAACTGGAATCATTTACTGGTATCATTATATTTTGGCTGGACTCATCTTGAATCATTGTGTCAGAATTCTGGATTCACTTGCTGGAAAGGGAAATACTAAAGTGAGACATGTAGACATACCCCAATCTGGAATCTACAACTGGAATCTACTGGAAGCATAGCCATCTCTCGCCTGATCAGTGAGAGGTGTGCCTGATTACCTACAGTCGTTTACATGTCGAACTCGGTATTTTAAAATACACTGCTAGAGTATAGGCTGGACTCACCCTGGAATCGTTGATCACTATAACTGGAATCGTCCCTTACTGGATTCATCTTGTATTAGATTCATCCCGTACTGGATTTATATAGGTTTTACACTGGTTTACATTTTCTGTCTGGACTTTATACCATATTACCCTGGTTGAGCTAGTTCTATTTTTACAGTCTTCATTGCTATGATTCTTCTCTTGTTTAGTATTTACTTTCCTTGCACTTATCTCTCTTTCTTACCATCACCTGAATATAAACTGCCATTTTCATCAATATAACTGTCTATAACTGCTGTATAGTTCTCTGTCATTTACTTGGGTTTTCTAGATAAGATGTGCTCGTTCCTGTCCTGACTGGACCTGTTGAAAATTTTACAGATGACTGCCCTGAGGACACATGCCCTACATATTACAATAGAGATGATTTAGCTACCTTTGGCCCCGACACTCAGGAGTGATCGGGAGTTTAGCTAGTATGTCTTATTTTAGTTTCATGTTTAGAACTGGAGTTGTATATAGAGATTTGAGACTTGAGATGTATTTGAGATTGTTTGAGTTTGTTATTATTATATTAGTAGTTTTGTTGTCTTCAATTTCTTAGTAATATTTCTGTGTTATCTTATCGTGCTTAGACTGTGATTGAGTTACACCATATCTTATACTTGTCCTCCGTTCGGAGTTGAGATTTGACAAGTACATTATATAATTGCGTGAGTTGTTGATTAGATAGTAACTTAGGACAGCGTTCTACCGCCGACACTGCGGCGTAGGCTGGACGCTGTTACGTACTCGTACCCTCACAGTGGGTGCGGGTCGTGACAAGGAAGAAGAAGCACGATATGATAAAGAACTCAAGGAAAATACAGATGATCAAATAGTCTAAGATAACATCTCAGCAGATATCCAGAAATACATGGTCTCAGCTACTGAATATGAAAGAATATATACAACTCAGATCTCAAAGACAGAAATAAAGTCTAACTAGTAGTCTCAAGACAACATAAGTAAGATAAGGCCTAACTAAGCTAGTCTAGGCAATAGGGGTAATGTCCTCTGCTAGAGCTGTCCCGTAGAAGGTATCCACACAGGCCTCCTCCTCGTCCTCTGTAATATTTTCAACAGGTCCAGTCAGGACAGGAGCGAGCACAATACATCTCAACAGTTCATAGCAGGTTAGAAAATATAATCATGCAGTAAAGTAAGATACTGGTACTGAAGAAATGCAGTATGTAAACAGAGAGAGAGAACTGTAATAGAAATATCTACTATATGTAAAGAACTAACAGTGGATAGTAAGTCAGAGTATAATATAGACATGTAAATGGCATAGGATGATTCTGATGCTACACTATGGAATGATTCTGATGAGATACTACTTGGATATTATTCACATGTCTACTTCTACTCCCCCGTACCCCCAATCAATACACAAGGATCCAACCAGGTTATGTTATGATTCCATGTAATGGCCCCCGAAGGATGGTACATAGTAGTCCCATAAATGGGGATTCTAGGGAACCCAATAAATGGGATAAGGATTCAAGGAAGACTCTGTGATCATGAAATTACATGTCACAAGTGATCGATGAACCAATGAAGCATAGTGATACGCCATGTAAGTAAAACGCACAGAACATGGAGTACCCGATGCTCCCTGAAGGGATAACATCTCAAGAAGGGATCCATATAGTACCAATCCGTGTGACCAACGTGACAGTATCAAGTAAGGTAATTTAAAGCAGGAAAATAATTTTAAGCAGGATATGAAATGATCAGAGAATGTACTCGCCTGGTATCTGAGTGTCCGGATGAAATGTACTGTCCGAGGAGAGGTGTCTGGCTCATAATCAGAGCAGCACAAGTCACAACAAGTCTAAAATGATAACAATATGCAATTCAATGCATTCTAGATGAATCTAGGTCAATCTAGGCCAAAGTCAACTCTTGGTCAACCAAGAAGTCAAACCTATGTCAACTATGGTCAAACTAGGTCAAACAAGTCTAAATTAGGTCAGACTAGTCATTCTAGGTCTAACTAGTCCATACTAGTCTAAACAAGCCTACACTAGTTAACACACACCATTACAAGGCTATGCAAGCCTATCAAGCCTATACTAGTTATTCTAACCATTACACTATACATTATGTAGATATGTATATACATTACATATATATGGAAGTTGCATACATTAACATAGCTATTTATATATATAGGTTCAATACATCTAAACATTATATATATATATATATATATATATATATATATATATATATATATATATATATATATATATATATATATACTTTCATAAATAGATATACTCATAATATATATATACATGCATAGGTATATAGAGAAAGGGAAGGCCAAGTGTGTGTGTGTATACAAGGAAAATAGAGTGTGGTGAGTGAGTGACAGTTGTGTGAGAGGATAGGGTGTGTGTGTGAACATGTGTAAGGATTTGTGTGAGGCATGTTCATGTGTGTGTGTGTGTGGAATGGTGTTGTGAGGGTGTATTAAAACTGTGTGTGTGTAGTGTGATATGGGCTGTGTTAGTGTGAGGGAAAGTGAGGGTGAGCTAATGAGAGAGTGTACAGGAATCAGACTGCTACTGCACAGGGAAGAGGAGGAAAGGAAATCAATTCATTCAGTCACACAACGGTTCAATATTAACAGTTTCAGTCCCAACTATCTCAGGTTTTGAAACACTCCATTTTGAAGCCAATATACAACCAAATCATCCAAAAATCAACCCATGGTTAGATTACATATAGGAGAATCATATTAGGGACTAAAACTAATCATTAACAGTATTAATTAGTTTTAATTTTGCTGCCAAAAGTCACATTTAAAAAACTGGAAAAATACAGGAAATGGCATGTGTTTCAGAAAATTGGGTAAGCTAAAATTTGAAATCAAAATCAAACTAAAATACAATTCTAATGGTTGGTAATTAAAATATATTATGTAAGTGTGACCCAGGGTCCAACACGTGTCCACTATTATGACACAATCGTGTCCAATTCGACAGAAACCAAAAACAGTACTGGACACTGAATTTCTAGTGCAGCCTCGTGCACAAGTGTACGCGTGTCGTGCACTCGACACAGTACAAACCAACCCTCTTGTTCACCATCCTAGGTTTGCCTAGGATAGGTCTACCTACGTGTCATCCTATTTTGTATCCTAGTGCGTCGTGTCCAGAAATATCAACCCGTATCAGTGGCCAAAAACTACTGTACGTGTGCAGTGTAAAACCCGTGCACGAGCTCGTGCTCCCTCGACACGACTCGGAGACACATGAGACTTGACACACGTGGTGTCAGTCATAGCCCCGTTGTGTCCAATGAGTGTCACGTGTCCACGTGTCCTTCAGGGGGAGAAATTGACCCCGAGTAGCAGGACACGCAGCCCGTGCGCGCGCGTGTGCACCCTCGTGTGCACGTGTCTAATTCGTCATGACACGACACCAAATCCACATCAGTCCACTGGAAACATGTAAGCAACATAAAAACATGATTTTCTATTCAATTACTTTTACGAAAATAAATCGAAATGCCCATTGGGGTATTTCATCAAACACTTGCACACCTCACTGATACGTGTCCGATACGGACACGTACAGGACACAAAATTTCACAAACCCTATTCCTACAGGACCAAGACACCTAGGGCTAGGTATTTATGCAATTAAAACCTAATTTTAATGGGTGGATAGAAAAATACCTATGTGTGTTCTTCAACACAAAAGCTCCTTCAATGAGGATCCCCCAAAGCCACCCAACTCCTTCAAATTGCACACAAACTGAGAAAAAACTCCACAACAGCAAGAACACTATGTTTAGAACCTATTGTAATTGGTTTGAGGGAAAAAAGAAATAAATAGGATTTTATATAAATTAATGAAGATGGGATAATACCTCTTTCTAAAACTTGTTCTTCCTAAAGAGGCTTAACCTAATGGAAGAGGATATTTATAGGTAGGAATCCCTAGGTTAGAGTATATGGCCGGCCACTATGGGTTTGGGTTAGGGTTGCTAGTGGGTTGGGCTTTGGTCTCCTATGTGTCAAGTTATTAATCATTGGTTCAACCATAAGTCATGGCTTATGACTTAATATTCTAACTTGAGTCAAATAACTAAACCATAGGTCAACTCTAGTCTAACTAGGGTTGCATGACCTAACCAAGTCCAACTCAACTAGGGTTAGCTCCTAGGTTAGTCTACCAAGGTCATTGCTAGTCAAAGTCAACCTAGTCAACCATCATTCAAACAATTCCAAAATAAATTCTAAAAATTCACATAAATTCAAATAAATTCTAATAAATTCAAATAACCCCAAAAATGACAAAAATACCCTCAAACTAGAAATGATAAACAAAATACCCTAATCACATGGCTAAGCTTTAGGTCAACCAGTCTCCAAGGTTACACTATCAAAACACCAAAATCATAAGTCATGATTTAAAATAGTTTTAAATGATTAAAATCAACAAAAATCATATCATAATTTAAATATCATTATTAAAAGACTAAAATTACAAAATTTTAAAATTACCCTCTTCTGGAAAACTGGGTGTTACAGATGTCAAAGTTGTAGGGCCTCTCTAGCCCATGAGATGCCTCTTTTCGGAGGGATTTGTCAAAGTGAGTCTCCTTTGGCCTAGGTTTGTCGGTCGTTGGAGGTTGAGAAGGTCCCGGAGCATCAGCAGTAGCCAGCTGATGTTCTTCAGTCGAGTTATCTGGTGTAGATTAGGATTGAGCACCAGACCGAGTAACGACAGCAGCGGCTTCCTCGACATCTGTCGAGATTGTGTGGCAGGATCTGACTTTTCCATTCTTTTTCTTGCCAATGGAGGGTGGTGTGGACTGAGTCACTTCAGGTACCAAGTCTGGATGGACCCACATGACCTCCCCTCGTGACGAGTAAGGGGTACTAGACCAGTAGCCTGATCTCGAGGAGGTGGAAGATTAGCAATTTCTATTGTCGCCAGAGGGACGGGTACCACGCCGTCTTGAGTCTCTGTTGGAGGGAAGCTGCCGAATTGTACTGACACCATATTGGCTGCCACGGTCACCTCTTCGAAATCAATGGCCAGAGCCTTCGAATCGATGAGATGTTGGATGTATCGCTTCAGTTGGTAGCAGTCGTGTGTAGCATGGTGGACGTAGCGGTGGTAATGACAGTACTTTGGGCTCTCCATTTCTGCCGGCCGAGGTTCCCGTCTTGGTGGAGGGAGCTGAATTCTATCTCCTTTTATGAGCATGTCTAAGATGGGCTTAACATGGCCGTCTTCGAAGGAGTAGGTCATTTGCGGCCATTGCTTGTCTGCCGGTTTTGACTCAGGCTTCTGGCTGTGTTGGCCACCATAGCCTGCTTGTCTTTGTTGTCCCGATTGTTGGAGGCGTTACCACTATTGTTGTTGTTGGTATTAGGGCGCTTGCCCTTGTCCTCTCCCTCCGAGATGTGCAATCCCAGTTGGCGAGCCTTCTTCAACCTGTCCTCGACGCTAGTGGCACTGATGATAAACGTCTTCCTGTCCTTAAATTGACTTTCGTCCATCCAGAGGCTGATTGTTGGGAGCAGTCTCTTTTGGCAAATTTCAATTAAGAAGGAATCCGGATTACCAGACGGCAACTTTATTGCGGTTTGGCGAAACCGCTCAATATAGTTCCTTGTCAGCTCCTTCTCCCCTTGAACGACGTCCACGAGGGTGGACATTGTGACGTCCTGTCCTACTTCGTAGAATCTCTCCAAGAACATGTACTTGAAGCTGGCGAAGGAGTGTATACAGTTGTCTGGCAGGTTGCGGTACCAGTCGAAGGCGACCCCTTCCAATGCTCCGATGAATAATCATGTAAGGATGGCATCGTCATGGGGCAGATGGTCGATGGTGACCTTGAAGTAAGTGATGTACCGACTTGCGGAGGTCTTGCCATCATAGGGATTGATGTTGAACGGCTTATATCTTGGTGGGACCCTCCATGCAGCGGGGTATGTTTACCGTATTCTAAGGTCTTGAGAGGCTTCTCGAGCGTAAAACATAGCTCGGAGCTCCTGGACCTCTCTTCTTGCTTTCCTGGCCTCATCTGCAGTGGTGGGAGCTGACATTTCAGGAGGATTATTGCCCGGATTTGGTGCCGCTGAGTTCGAGTTTGCATTGACCGCGGGACCCAAGTTTGTTTGGCCAGGCGTCCCTCCTTGCAGAGTAGGGAGGGCTACTTTGATCTCGTCCACCGATTTGACCAAAGTGCACAGTATGGCCTCCAGAGTGTCGATGCGTTGGCGATCACTGGGACCATCTTGTTCGTCGTTTGTCATGAATGCCGTCCTCACATGAGTAGAAATGGAAGGGACGGTGGATGACGTGCCCTCCAAATCATACCCCTGTACCGAGAAGTCATCGGGGTATGTAGGAATGTTCTCCTCTGGTTCGGACTCAGAAGGAATAGTACCCCCAGCTTCGGAGCTTGCCTCGTTTTGAGAGTCGTGGACGCCCTCGGGGACGTCGGACCCTGCTGTATCTGACGGAAGAGTTGTTTCCTCGGGCTCATCTCCTTGGAACATCAAATTATCGTGGATGTTCGGAGGAGTGCTACCTCCGGTTTCAGCGACCCCCAGTGATGTGGATGATGAATCTTCCACTGTAGCAAATTTTGTCTTTGAACGGGTACCTTGGAAAACTCTGGTAGTGGACAACCGTTTAGACGACAGTGGTTGAAATCTTCGGGCTGGAAACGTTTATCTTCTTCCCTCTCCCATCGGCGGGGATTTTCTGAGTAGAGTTGCAGGAGACGACGGGAGGTGCCTCATCCTCTGAGCTCGGCTGTTGTAATCTTTTGAAGACGGACTGTCGGTCTTCTCGTACCGTCGTATTGTTGCAACAGCAGTTAATAATGACTTGGGTGCAGTGATGTCCGTGGAAGGACTCTTTGCACACCGAGGCCTCTTCTCTTTCCTTGCGCTTGTGGAGGATAACCTCACGCAAGTCAGATGTGTCTGGAACGACCATGTTTGCTCCCTGGGTTGTGGGAGACTTTTGGGAACCACTATGTCCGTTTGTCGCCGGGGGCTGGACTCAAGTGGTTCTGTACAACTTCCCATCAGAGGCTCGCATAACAGTATGTGGAGCGCTCGGATGGTCAGAGGTCGGGACAGCAGACTGAGCTCGCCAAACTCGCACTGCCCTAGACTTCTTCACTCTAGTGTGTGAGGGCATATAGTAGAAAGAGTCTAAGTGGTGTTGCAGAGAGTCAGACATATTTTCTCGGAAGCATGAGAGATCAAGAACATAGGAGAGGCGATCGAAGACTGAGCCTGAGCCGCGTGGAGCAGACAACATGCGGCTGGAATCAACAGTCTTCATGTGGCTGGCAATCGTAGCCGCATGGGCTTTCTTCATGTGGCTGAAAGTCTCGGCCGCATAAGTATTCTGCATCCGGCTGGCAATTTCGGCCGCATGGACATCATGGATGCAGCTGGCAATCTTGGCCGCATGAATGTTCAGCCTGCGGCCAGTGCCTTTGTTCGGCTTCATCCTGGAGCACATAGGATCACTCTTTGCCCCTGCAAGTCCAGCATCGTAGTGCTTTCCTCTGCCGAACTTGGGGATAGCAGAGTCCTCTATGGCTTGAAGTGGGGCCGCATGAGAGTTGCCTTCACCGTCTTGGGCAGCAGAGAGTACTCCGTCCAGAGCTTGGGGAGGAGCAAATGATTTTGGCCTCCACTCCCTGCGAGCTTTCTTTGTGCGGGTTCGCTTCTAGACCGGGCCAGCGCTCCCGTCGGAGAGCATTTCTTCAAACGCCTGTTGGTCGAAGCGGACGACCATTTTCTGTTGTATGGAGCCAAGTTTGGCTGCATCCGATTGCGTCACCAACTTCTCAGCCGGGGAGAAGTTTGTCCCCAGCAGAGTCGCCATCGTATTTGCCATTGATTATAAAAGAACAGAACAGTTATATCGGAGGACTGGACTTTTACTTCACAATACAAACTCGCTCATACAAAGAAAGCCTATGGACGAAAATCTAGGTACAATAATCTAAGTACAATTGTTTAGTTTTTCTGGGGGTGACGGTAGAGGCTCGGAAAAGCGACGGCAGCTCTGTCTTACTCCTTGGACGATCGGACGTAGCCTTAGCTCTAATGAAGAAATGCTCTTGGACGTGTGGGGAGACTCCCTTGCGCCTTCGGTTGCTAGATCTCTGGATGTCTCTGTAGTACTCTTCTTTTTTTTTGCTCTCTTTGCAAGGGAATGACACATTGCTATTTATAGGAGTGGGGTGTGATCATTAGGGTTTGCAAATGATTGCCTCCTTGAGAAGTCGGCGGTTAAGGATCAATTAATCTGGGCCATTAATTCTGATTGTAGCAAATCTAGGCAATTAATGTGGATTGCATCAAATCTCTGTGGACAATTAATGTTGATTACCACAAATCTTTGTGACATGCAGCCGTCAGTTCGGATCTCCTACCACGTGTTCATTCCACTTGATTGCAATAAATCTGACTTGATCCGGATAATTATGATTATTGTACTGAATCTGAATGAATAAATCTTGATTGATTTGGTACCGCGTGTCCTACTATCACCATGTTGCGAGCTATAGGAACGTGGGAAAAACTGATCTTCTGCCACGTGTCCTAACCGCGGGCTACAGGAACAGAGTGTCTTGACAGAGCCGCATGAAGGTGGCAGCCGCATAAGTATGGCCTATGAAATCTGAGCCGCATAAGAGTGGTTTCCCGCTGAGCCGCATAAACATGGCCACGTGTTAAGGCTGCATAAGTGTGGCATCTCATCATTTGAGCCGCATGGAGATGGTCCATATTATCCGAGCTGCATGAGAATACTGGCCGCATAGGGTGGCTTCTTAGGACGTGAGTCGCATGAAGATGGCCCCCATGATCTGAGCCGCATGAGGACACTAGCCGCATAGGGTGGCTTCTCAGGACGTGAGCCGCATGAAGACGGCCCCCATGATTCGAGCCGCATGAAAATACTGGCCCCATGGGGAGCTTTGGAAATTGGTGAATCGTGGCGGCTGTAAAAAAGATTTTCTTCGTTTCCCTAGGCACACGCCATCATGTCAGAGTCTTTATTTCAACTTTATGTCAGGTCTGTTTACTTTGTCAAGGCTGTCAGCCGTCAGGGCATTAAATACGGCAATTTGGTTCATGGCCTATTGTAGAGAAGACTGTTGAGGGCCACGTGGCTCCTTTCTGAGCCGCATGGAGCTATCCGATCCGCATGAGGCTCTAAAGGACTTTGAACCGCATGGATGTTTAAGGGATTTTCTGAGCCGCATGGGGATCCTTCTGTCGGAGCCGCATAGGCCTTTCTTTATTCTTTTCCATGCTTCTACACTTGTGTACAGAGGAGTTTCAATGTCGGATGCTGTGAGACTCATCTCACAGTATCAGTATTTGTATACATATTTTATTCTCTATTCTGTATTTTTTTAGATTTAGGAGTGCCGGAAGAAAATTTAATTTTTGAGATTTTACTACTTGGCCGGCATACGGCCGGTATTCTGGTATGTACCGATGGTATACTGCCCGGAAGATAATTCCATTTTTAGATATTTTCAATTTCAGATATTTTCGTGAATATAGTGTTCGGATATTTTCGTGAATAGTATTTATATATTTTCATGAATAGTAAAGATACATTCTATTGTCCATTAGTCTTTTGGTTTTCTTCCGAACGGTCGAGATCAATTCAGATCGAGTCACGGATCGCGATCAGACGGTCACAATTATTTCACCTTCTCTATATATACCCTTTTATTTCTTTTCAAATTTTTTTTACAATCTCTCTCCACTATTCTTCAATTCTTGTTTTCTCTATGTTTTTCTCATGAGCTAGAATATTGGTCTCGAGGCCTCAGAGTATGATTTCTGAACCCCTCTTGGTAGTGGAGTTAATCAGTTAGGCTTGAAGCTATATTAGGCAAGTACATCTTGCTGAACTACTGGACAAATATTATTTTTACTGATATTTTATTTTCTATTAGTTTGATAGTCCAGTATTGCCTAGTACTTGCCTTACTAAATATGTTTCTCTCGAGATTCTTGTCATTTTGACCGTCTAGGAATTTGGTCTGAGCTAGGTTTTAATTTTATGTGAAATCCTGATATTTTCTTAGTAGAAAAATTCTGTATCGGGAATGATACCGGAGAAATTGCAATGAGACTTAGTACACAGACCATACACGACCTTTCTCTAGCATTGTTTTTATGGTGATACTGATTTCTGCGACTTTCGGGACGAGACTTGGTTTCCCGAACTTGTTTCAAGTCCTTAGTGTTATTTCTCGGACATAAACTACATAGCGTTGGTATACCGGAGTATGCTGATGTCATACCAGTTTATGGGTCCTTTTCAAGTAGAAAATCTATTGTTACAATTAACGGCATACCGACGGTGTACTAGTATGTACCACCGGTGTACCGATCATGTGTAATATTTCTTTAGAAAGTTTTATATCTCCATTTTGTGGCATACCGATACTACAAAAATTCATCGATTTAGCAACGACTATATCCGTAAAAAATCCATCGTTAAATGTAAATACCGACGGATGGTCGACGGATATTGGTTAAAAAAGGTCGTCGGAAAAAGCCTCGTCGCTAACTGCAATCCGTCAGCAAGTAGTCGCCCAGCGACGAATTAGCGACGGACTGCCGTCAACCATACTCGTACAGTTTGCGACGACTCGTCGACGGATTACCGTCAAATCATGTATCAAAAGAAGTAATGATGTATCACTTACCGACAGACGTATCCGTCGCTATTTGGTCGGTAAATATGAATCAGGGAGTTTCTGATATGCAAATTTCGTCGCCAATCATTCGCGAATGGTCGCTACCTTTTGACAGATTCACGACGGAATACCGACAGAATATCCGTCGACCCGGTTCTGTGAATTATTCATATTTCCAGAACATTGGCGATGGATAATCTGTTGTTATTTCGTCGTGAGTCATCGCTAGACCGTCGCCAATCGATCGGCCTTTTAGCGACGGATTATCCGTCGCCAATATCCGACGGAACATTGTGTGTTTTACCGACTACTAGCGACGGGGTACCGACGTAATATCTGTCGATCCTATCATGTAAATCTTTCATAATTCCAGAACCTTGGCGATGGATAACCCGTCGGCTTTTAGTCGCGCATCCGTCGCTAACTGGGAATCCTCCAGTTTGCGACGGATAGTACATCGGTAATTGGTCGCCAGTCCGTCGGTAGCTGGGAATTTCTTGAAAAAATAGCATAAAATTGGGCATTCCCAATATACACAATTCTAATATACAAAACACACAAATAATCCCAAACAATTCTAATATACTCAATTCCAATATACAAAACACACGAACAATTCTAACACACAAATAACAATTCTAACACACAAATAAACACACAAAACATATAAATAATTCCAAGCATTCAAATTGTTCACACAAAACACACAAATGTTCAATATTTAAACACAAATATTCAATATTCAATAAAAAAGAAAATCGACTTCGGCCTCAGCAAAGATCGCAAGTCAGACGATAAATCCTCACAGCCAGGGATCATAGTTGCATTGAGGCATGTACCATTCTCTCAGCCACTTTGCATACGAAGGCTCAATCTGGTTGGGGTCTTCTGTAGGGATAGGAGGGTTAGTCCCGATGCTACTACTCTCGACGGTGGCTCCTCCTTAACTTCAACCTTAGGAGCAATCTCTTCCCTGATGGTCATCGGTTCTTCCTGACCTTTGGTAACACCTCCTCCTTAACAGTCCCGGCTCTTGTTGACGACGGAGACAGTATCTCTCCTTCATAGGAGCCTCCGTCTTTGGCAGGGTACTGCAACAGAGTCAAAGAAAAAAGTTAGCAAAAAGGACTTAGAAGCCCAACATGAGCATCTGAGCCGCATCAGAATCTCTGGCGCATCAACTGAGATGAAACCCATGCGCGTCAGCCTAAGCACATCTACATGAGGTGGCTCATCTACAGTTGGGGTCACCCCAACATCACTACAAGAAAAAACAAGGCAAGAGAATACCCACCGAGCACTTCCG